>JANHZT010006602.1:18085-30280 GCA_032468215.1 Stegonotus admiraltiensis | reverse complement strand
GGTGGGTGGGTGTGTGGGTATGCTATTCCATAGGGCAGGTTCTGCCACTGAGAAGGCAAGATTTGGGGATCCAACAGGGTTACATTATTTAAGAGAAATCGCCTTGATCTGGTGGGATAAGCAATCTGCATTAATTGTGAAGCCCAAATCATATGGTGACAATATAGTTAAAACATTTCACAAATTTGTTACAGCCATCTACCAAGCCATTTGTTTTTGTTTTTTTTAAATCATCTCTTTCCTTAATTCAGATTGCAGCAGATGCAAACCGCTAGAAATTGTGAAGATGGAATAATAATGAAAAATAAAGCTCTTTCTGCTGGCATCATGATTAAAGAGCTTAGTAATTAATTGAAACAGGCCAGTTTTGATGCAATTTTTTCACCAATGTCTTGCTTCTCACTCCATTGCCCCAGGTATATTTTAAAAAGCTGCCTGAGTTCTGTTCAGAGGAAACAGGTTTTTGAGCATGATAATATTAACTGTCTGAGTCTTTCAGCATCCAAAATTGTACATTTACATTCAGTTAGTATCCATTGGTCAATTCATACCAAACCATAGTTAGTCACAAAGCCTTCTAAGGATCTACTCAGTAGGAACAACAATAACAAACAAAATAGTTCTATAAATTCAGTTTTCTATAATGCAAATATATCATGTATTGCTTACATATACTGGAAATGAGATAACCAAGTGTGTGTGTGTGTGTACAGGCACACACACTGCTCACCTTTGGTAAAACTGCAGCAAAAATTATGCCTTTTTAATTCTCAGTAATTCTGAATAAAATGGTGGACTAGATCACAGACAAAGCTGATGAATTCCATATTCCTGGAATTCAAATATTTTCAGGATGGGAAGATCCCACAAAAATGAATATGAATGTGTTTGCTTTAATGTCTTCTAGACTACCTCTGAAGGATGCACAAATATTCTTTGATTTAAAAACATCTTTGCTATGGTTTTTTGCCTCTAATTATATTTAGCATTAAGAGTTGTTACTCCAGTCTGCTGTCAGCACAAGATTTTATAGCTAAGTTTAAAGATGGCTCAAATAAAACTGCATAAATTTACACAGCAGTATATGGTGGTATGAGTAAGAGAGAGTGAGAAATAATGGATTAAAATCTTATAAATAATTGGGTCTTTATTGGTATACTAGTGACTGCTTTTTTTAAAAATAAAGTAACTAACACCTGCACCTTGTAATAGAGAAGAATGAAATATTTTTTATCAGATAATAAGGTCTTGCTTTCATTTGGCAAGCCAATTTATACTGAATGATTAGTTCTTTTCAGATGATAGAGATTTGGAATTATAATTCTGAGACATCTGCAACATATGTGTTTCTTATCAGGTCTTGCTGAGGTGTTTACTCATCAAACCATTTTTATATTTTTGCAATTTCTCATAGATTCATGATTAGTACGAACAAGCTCCAGAGGGTAACCAACAGTGATGTAACAGACAGGTGAGCATTTTTAAATGAATTCTTTGCCAACTTGTGCTTTCTGAAAGGGTTAGACTATATTTTGTATAATTCCCAACTAGTGTTTTTTGTATAACTCCCAACTACTATTGACTTGATTATAGCCCAATCAAATCAATATTGTAATGTATAATGTGCTAATGTGTAACAGATTAAGGGAAGGAAGGAAGCATTGGCTTCAACATTTGCAAAGACTTCCATTTGTCTGGGAACACAGCATAATTAGGGTTCTCATCTCTATTAGTATTATACTTATATTCTAGAATGTAGCAGTTGTAGCTCCCGTTGATGTTTTTATTCATGCTGCCAAGATCAGAAATTAAGAGGCCAATGCCAATATTCATGAGAGCATTAGGGGTGAGATGTAGATACTCTTTGCAAAAGCACCACTTTGGTATGCTTTGTACAGATGTAATAACTAAGACACATGAAAGATAAAGTAAAGCTTTATACCAATTTAGTAACTAAAGTAAGATGTTTAACAACATACATATATCTATAATAGACCAAATATAGTATTTTTTTATCCCAGAAATTTAGGTATATAGTATATTAAAACAATTATTTGATATACTGTTTTTATATAGTATACCAAAACCCACAATTATTTGGGTTTAAATGTCTGCATTTGAGGCTACTACAATTTCATACGGTTGTACAAATGATTCCAAGGTCCATGAAAACACTGCCAGGACTATGTTTTTTAAAGAATGATTTCCCCAAAGTTACTTGTACAACCTCCAAAAGAATGACCAAAGAACAATGAAAATATCAACATTAATGGCATAAATAAATATCCATAGTCTGCTGGCAGGAATAAAAACATAGAAACAAGTTTGTTCCCATTTTCATGTCTTATTCATTTCTTTTCCACTTTTTCGTTATCCAAGCTCCAACATAACACATTTCCTTCCTTGTCCTTCTCTTCTTTAACGCAACTTGGCACTCGTCCTAGGACACTTGATGACTTCGGTTCAGCCTAAACCTTGGTCTGTTTTTTTAAAGTCTGAACAATGAAGGCTGTGGCCTGAAAATGCATTTGGGGAAAAGAAGAGTGGAAAGAGGCAGTGTGGAAGAATTTACAACAAATTTGCTAAGCAGGATAATGGATACACCATTATCCCATTGTCTTCTATGGCTTTTTATTCCTATGTGATTATATTGCTAATTTCATATAGGGATTGAAGCCATGCAATACACTGGGGACTTGCAACAGAGGATGCCTTTAAATGCCTTGTTCAGTGGAGAGAACTCGGTTCTTCATAAACAGGGGAAAGGATTGTCTCCATTAATCTTTATCGTGTGGTTGCTACATCCTGCTTTTATCTGCTCTGCTACATCAGTGACCATTTTTCCTTCTCTTTCCCCATTGCAAACAAAGCCTCCTGCTAAACAAGGATACTGGCAGTATGCTTTTTTTTTACCAATCTGACTCTTCATGTAACGTGTAGACTTGACTGGATATCATTGCATATGGCTGGCTTCTTTTCTGTTGTGGGATTATGCTAAAACCAGCCACCCACAGAGTAGAGATTTGTAAACTATGAGAGACTGAACTTTTCTAAAAGCACAGTACAACTTCTTTTAAGGGGTTCTTGCTCTTACCAGGCTGTTTGGGTCCAGGCAAAGGGGGCATAGGGGGAAAGCCAAGCACATTGGCTGCTCCTAGGGAAAAGTGGGAAGGAAGTACTGGGTGGGAAGCCTCGGGGCTGAACATGCTAATCGGAAGTAATACACAGACAGGCTGACTTCTCCTGTTGGGGACATTGTAGAAGGAGAAGGGCCCAGCCAGGGGCTACAGTTGAACAGAAGGAGGGAAAGGGAAGGGCTGAGAAAATTGGGGGTGGCTGAAACAGAGTGAGGTGCTGCACTGGGTCAGCAGCTGGAGGGGTAGTACCTGGATGGGACCGGCAGCTGGATAGGACTGGTCAGAGGGCAAGGAGGGGGCAGGCTGGCACAACATGTCATTGGCAGCTGGAAAGGGGGTGATATATTGGAGCTTTGCTCACTTCCTTCCAGAATTTGTTTTATACGTCTGATTGAAATGGTTCGGCAGAAGTGCAGAAACACGGGAGTTTCTACTGACTTTAAAGGGGAAAAAAAGGCGTGCTCACCTCTACTACCAAGTTTCCCCGAAAATATGACCCTGTCTTATATTTTTTTGAACCCTGAAATAAGCACTTAGCCTTATTGCCGTGCGCTCAAAAGCCCGATTTGGCTTATTATCAGGGGATGTCTTATTCTGGGGGAAACAGGGTACTTAGATATATGATATATGGCAATAAAATAAGAGCGCCATCAATCTGAATTGAACTTGTAGTATGTCCTTCAGAGAAATAGTTGAGGCATCAGTGTTTTCTGTTGTAGCAGTTTAAAAACAAAACAAAAAAATTGGTGATGATGAAAATATTTTTCAGATTGAGAAGAGCTCCTTAAATACATGGATGTAAGAATTATTTCTCAGTAAAATTACCTGGCCTGTCATTTTAAGACCAAGAAGAAACCAGATACCCCTAATAGCTATCCAGGTCTGATATGGGACCTTTTGCTCTGTTAGCCCTCCCTCCCTCCCTCCCTTCCCCAAACCCTATTTTATCCAGGGATTCTCACATGCAACCACCTACACAGAGGAACCTTATGTAGTTCATCCTTAACTACAGAAAACATGCCTAGAGCAGTATTTTCAAGCACCTGCATCTAAGCAGCTTTCTGATGTGGTTCTCCACCATCATTTGAAGAGAAGCACAAACAATGGAAGAAATACCAGTTCTTTCAAGAGTCTGTTTTATTTATTTAAATGTATGTATTTATACTTGTTCAAAATGTGCATGCCGCTTCCTATTTTAAAATATCTCAGAGCTGTTTGCAGCTATATCTGGAGAAGAATGATTACGCTTTTACACTCAGCCCTTTGGTATCTGCTTGGGTTCAAAAGTGAGCCAAGTTGCTTTTCTTCTGAAAAGCTGAGGCCAAAGGCAGATCTTCTGAAGGGGAACTCTTCCCTTTAGCACAGGGTGAAGACACATCCTGCCCCTGATCCTGCCTGATAAAGAAGCGATGGACAAATATATTTTTTTATCTGCAGCCAAGAGGTACCCTTGGATTTTTGTGAGTTTGGGAAATGGAAAGCTGAAAACAATGCTGTGGCAGAAATATTACTGCAGTTGTATAATTTTTCCAAAACTTTCTGAGGCATCATCAGGGGCTTTTATAAAGAATGTGTTAAATCTGTCACATTAGTGAAAATGGCAAAATTAGTTTGTGAAAGAGATTATTGGAGAACCCTTCTGCTCACTTCATAAAGCACCCATTAACACCTTGTGAAACATTAGCCATTAATCAGAATCTGGGCAGAATAAACTACCCACACATATCATTATCTGATCCTTAATGAAGCGATAATAAGAATGCTGGGGAGAAGGGATATTAATGTCTCCTAAGAGTCCAGAGCAGTGAAAAGGCTAGAAGCCAAGGTTTTTAATTTAGTGCCAAAAGCTTCCACTGTTAATAAGGTAGTTACTTATCCTCAGCCATTAGCACTGTTTGGCCACAAGTGTTCCACTTACATAAATGAGCTCAGCCCTGAGAATGTGCCAGCTGTTGGACTGTTGATCCTCTTCCCATCTGGCTCTATTTTGCCTGGTGGAATCGGTGTCTAATTCATCCTACCCAACTGATGGTGTCATTCAAGCCACGGTTTTGTTTTCTTGTTTGGTTACGATGGCGGTATAGGATCCATCCTTCCACAGAGAGAATACTTGGAGGACATAAACTGTCAGCCTCTGTACCACACTTGACTTGACCTGTTTCACCTAACATTATCAAAGTCTAGCAAAAATACAGTAGTCTTTTAACCTTTTTTCCTTTTTTTTAAAAAAACACCCATTCCATATTATGAAAGGATACAATCAACTTTAGAAGAGTATTCTTCCTCCTGGGGCATGTTTAACAATGTGAAGGTTTTGGTCAAAGACTGAAGGACCGCAAGTGATAGAAGGGAGTAATGCAATTGTTCTCCAGACAAAACATTTTTGCAGATTTTGGAACTTCTATGCAGAACAACCTGAATGACATGTGAACTAAAATTACATATAAAAGACTTCCTAAAATGGACCCCGAATCCTGGAAATTCTGTCAATATATCTATGGAACATAGTTGGCAGCAATAGAGGCCCGACTGGCATAGCTTTCTCCCTAAATGTTTTCTCAGCTTTACAGTCTTGCTCTGGGCATTTCTGCCAAACACTAAGCAGGTGCCATTCTGCTTGGGGATCAGTCAATAACAGGTAAACGTAGATCTATCAAAGTGATTCTCAGCCTGAGGCTCTCCAGATGCACCAGATTTCAATTAATAGAATACCCATCTGGGTTTAGGAAGGATGCTCCCATTTCTGGGGGAGGGGGGGGAAATGGGGAAATGTTGCAAGAATATTTTAGAATGCCAAACACCAGAACCATGTAAGATCTTCCACTCTTTTGCTGTTTTCCTTCTTTCCTTTCCTTTCCTTTGCCTTTCCTTGTAGGGGTAGGGTAGAAGCTGACCGCAGAGACTTGCTTATCTTTTCTGTGTCTTCGTTATTTTGGAACAAGGTAGATTTTAATGTGTAGACTTATTTATGGACGTATATCCTATTTAGATGAAGAAACACTCATTATGGTCATTGACACAAAAGAAAGTACCTATAATCTTCTGGTGCTCTATTTTTCTTTCTCTGACACTTGCCGTTCTTACTATTTTTCTAAGTCGCTATTACTGCAGATGGTAAATAAAAATTAAACCGCTAACACTTTACTATTGGATTAGTATTTATAGAGTTCCTGCGGTGCTGGCAGAACTAGTTTCTAGCAAAACCATTAGTACGGAAATGAAAGGAAATGATTAATTCACATGTCTCCTTCTTCTTTTCACGTAGAGCAAAATCACCAGGTACCAACGAGTATTCTGCTGGGTATGACAATGACTTATGTGCCTTCAGTACAATAATTAAACCAATGACTTCCCATGACTCCACTCCCAGTCAGAAACTACCGAATGATGATATATGGTGTTGTGGATTCAAAAAAAATATGAAATTTGGCATGGGTGTTAGCAGAGCAGACTTTTACTTTGATCGTGCAAATGTCCTAGTTCATAAAATACATTTGTAAGTCTCCCCTTTGGTCACTTTTATTTGCAAAGGAACCCATAGAAGATACGATAAAAAAAATTCCAGGAGATTTTTAATCAGCAGCATCAGAAGAATGGAAAGGATTAGTGGTGGAGTCTAGCTTTATCCTCCTGCCATCCCTCTTACACACAGCCTTTCCTATGACTATTGTCCTATAGAAGCAAGAGAATACCCAGATTTGCTTACATCCTGTATGTTTTTTCTCTCTCGATCTCCAACGACAGTAAGGGTTGCAAAACATGTACATCATGTTTTGAAAATGCTTTCTTATAATTTTGTTGTCCTTGACCAACTTTCCCCATTTCTAGTTTCACCTCAATAAAGGAGAGTGAGAAATAAAGATATTCAGAGAGAAGAAAAGCCAAGAGAACGCTGATGTGAAGTGTGCTTCAAGCAACAACGTCCTTTCATCTGTTTTCATCAGCTTTTCCTTTTTGAAAAAGGTATTTAGTTTAATAATCAGTGAAATGTTCATTTTAAACACACACACACACACACACACACAACTTTAAGAGCAATGGGATTACCCTGAAGAAGTAGCTGCTGCCAAGGCTTCGCGAATGAGCCTGAAATCATGCATGAACAGCATCTCCAAGAACTCAATGAAGAACTCTGCTGATATAAAGGAACTGTTTTGGTGTGGATTTTTTTTAAAAAACTCTCCTGAAGCTGTTGCTGTGAGGGATACAGAGAACACAACGAGGACACAAAATTGGTTCAAACCTGGGCAGGAAGGCAGATATAAGTGGGCTTTCATCCCTGAGTGATTTTAGCAATACAAGCCTTAATTCCTGGTCCTCTAACACAAAGGTTCTTCACTGAAACTTTGGCAAAAAAGTATCTCATTTGCCATTAACCCTTCATATGCCATTAAGTGCTTGAAGTGCGATATATTCATTGGAAGCTAAATGCAGTACAGTAAAATGAAAAAACAAAGATAAACTGCTTTGTACTGTTCCAAATGTAGTAAGTATCTGCTAGGAATACTGTGTTGTAATAGATAGCCTGATGAGAGACCAAGTGACAAATATTTAGCATCCCGTACACCCCAAGACCACACACCCAACTGAAATGAGTTTGCTTATCTACCCTAACCTTTTAATAATGATATAGTTTTAGCATTATCTTGTAAATAACAAGTTAGAAGTCGATGCTTTAATCTTACATCTCTTGATCAAAGTGCAAGCATGTAATATTTAGAGAAGGTACAACAATCAACCCTCCAACTATTTCTAGACTGCCTTTAAAGACCAAAATGTCCAAAGGAATATGTTTCATTTTTAATAGGTTTTCTACACCTTGTTGGATTTTAAATTACATAATGTAATTGTGGAGGGTGGTTTACACTTAAGAATGAGATAGATCAGCTTTCAAATGTTGCCAGCTAGATGGGAGGTATTTGCTCACGAACAGCTCTCAAATATTTGGGAAATGATTTTAGCCACCAACTCATGAGCAAAGCCTGATTAAATGGATCTATTTCCCAAGTGGCTATTTTCTAAGCTAAGCAGCCTCTAGTCTCAGATGCATGGTTTCCATTATAGCTAAATGATCAGCTAAAGGGCATCTGAGTCATGCAATAATCACTGCAATAATCTCTAATTTATTTACTACAGGTTTTAAAAAATGGTCATATAATTAATAGGTGTTTCAACAGGAGATAGCAAGCAAACATTTGCAGAATTATTTCTGTTTTAACTGGTGGGGTCCAGATAGCGAGCCTTCTCTGCCTTTGCCGCCAGCCTTTGGAACATTCTGCTCCCCAAAGGTGAGGCAGCACCCTACAATTCTGGCCTTCTGGAAATGTCTGAAGACCTGGCTCTGTCGAACGGTTTGGTGCCCAGAGGAGCATGCAGCCATGGTGCTGGTTAGTGTCTTGAAGGCCCACCTCACTTTTAAATTTAATTTTGAATTTTAATGAGCCTGTTCTTGTTTAACTGCCACCTATTATATTTATATATAGCTTTTTAGTTTTTTACGTCTAATTTGTACATTGTCCAGAGTCACTCCGTGAGGGAGATTTTTAAATATGATCTATAGATATAGTAATGCTGAAAGAGAAAAGCTTAGGGTTTTTTTCTAAGTATTTCACATTGTGCACTCAATTTCAGTGAAATAAAAAGATCTGCTGGCAGCAGATTTCCAACCACTTAATATATCAGCGATATAACAGTTCTGCATCCAGCTGGATGAAATATCTCTTCAGCTTGTCTAAATGTTATTGATGGAAATCTGATGGAAACCTGGGGAGAGTTAAGGTCCAGCAAATCTTTGAGCATTTTCCAAATTTAGGGATTTTGATTATGGAAGACACCAATGTAGTGTCAGTGGGAGAATGGAATCAAATATAAATTTCCTCCTTTTTATTTAAGTGGGGGCAGATATGATCAAGCCTATGGTTCCCAAAGACCATAAGATTGCATTGTGTGTTTTTAAAAAAAGGGTACCAGAGGGGTACCATTTTAGTTCATTGCAAAATAAGGGTAGAATGTTGTAGTAACAAAAACTAAGTTGTGATTTATTTATGGAATACTCAATTTACTATCTCATTAAAGTAGCACAAGCCTCATTGAAAAATGGATTGGTATTCTAATTCGCCCATTTTGCTGAACAGAAACAGGAACAGTTAGCTTAGATGAATCACAACGGGTGATTTTTGTGAAAATCATTACGTTACATGTATGATCAAAAACCGATGTTTTGTTCAGCTCATCCAAGTGACCAGATGAACTTGGTGATTTTGCTCCAATAGTCGACTGCATTGTTCAATGCAGCAATTTGGCAAGAGTTGCCTGTGTGGGTCTTTCTTGCCTTTGTTCTCTGGGATTAGAGGAGTTAATCAAAGCGACAGTGACTTCTGGCTTGATATAGTTAGAAAGGTCACAAACCTGAGGCTCCATTGTTTTCCAGTCAATGGTAAACTGATACATAAAATGCTCGCAGCTTCCATTCTGCACAATGCCATCCCCCATGAAATTATCAATCAGCAAGAAAAAGCCATTACGAAAGGTGAGCAAGGTCAAGGTTACATTAGTTTCAGCACATCTAGCCCATTTTTCAAACTCTTCTCCCAATAACAGGTGGTAATACTGAAATGGAGCAGGTGTTAAAAAATGCATATCCTGCCTGGATTTGATGGAAATTAGATTCTCAGTTCCAACCTCATTCGATGTGGACTCTCCAGCTGAACAAAGGAAACTTGGAGCTCTGTTTCCACTAGGATGAGTTAACATACAATGACAAGCTGATTTTTCATGTTGGGAAACCAGAAGTATAAAGCTAATGCGAACCTGAGATCACTGATCTGAAGCTTTTTCTGTTATTACTTTTCAGTTATGGTGGGGAAATTGTCTCGTATATGAATTTACGTTAGATGTCCCGTGGCAGGGTGTAATAAACAATTCTTGAAGAAAATGCTTTATTTTGCAGTGACACACAAAAAGTTCAGCAACACTGTATTAGCTTCAGAAACTGCTTCAGCAAATCCACGGAGAAGAGAGTTACAAGGTTAGCACAGTATTGCTTCCATATGAAACCATTCCTCCCAGTGTCATGTCTCCTATGACTGCGTCTCTGTCTCCATGGAGTCTGAGGGGCAGAAAACTGTCCCATGTGCATGAAGAATCCAAAGTGAGCAAGCACTTTACTGACCAAGTACCTTGGTCACCACTTAGTCACTATCTTGGTTCCTGCTTGCATGGGTGAACAGTCAAACCCTCCCCCCTATCTACAGACATGCACCATGTACTTCTAGATGGCTGAAAAAAAGATACCACCATCACATGCGTGAAAGCTGGGGGAGCAGGGGGAAGCAAGCCCCGTATGAGACAAGCTCCTGTTTAACATCTGAGAAGGGTACAGTTACAAAATACTGTGGGCCAACCTGAGACAACAGAAGATTACAAAATTAAGGTGCTCTCTGGATGGCATCCTCGACTAAATGGAGTTTTGTTAGCTCCTCTTTTTCGGCCTGGCCCATTCAGAATGACCAGAAGAATTCTTCCTACTACCGAAGAAAGTTGTTATAAAAAACTAATTGTGATAGTTTCAAACAGCTGTTTCCGTGATCTAATTAAAACAACAAAGTGACCCTCCCTTGTCTATCAGTAACCGTCCATTAGGTCCTTGTTATCAACAGCCTGGACAGAGATATTCCATTCAGGTTGCCTACAGAATCCTTTGTAATCAAAACAACTCAATGTCTGTGACATCACTAAGATCTTCGGTTTCTGATTAAAACAGCATGAATATCCATGACATTTGTGCCTGTCAGGCCTGTCATCAAAAGGTGATGTCCATTTTGGAACTTGGTGAAAAATGTATATGAATCATTATTGCTCAATGTGCTTCCCACGTCAAAGCCTTCCTGCTCGGCCTCCTCCACCAGATCCTGGCTACAGAAGGCCCCAGCAGCTTCTGTTGGCCCATCTTGTCCATCAGTTCCACCACTCAAAAACATGACTTCATATTTATTAAGACAGCTTTCCCCTGTAGTAGATTTAGCTCTGTGCAATTCCAAGGCTACTCGCAGAGCTAGTTCCTGGTTCCTTCCACCCTTCCCACTTCCTTGAATCTGCACAGTGGTTTCTCCACCTGCCAGAAGGCAAATGGGGTTTTCCCCATGGGTTTCTTTCATTGTTATTAGAGAGTCTATCAGGCTCAAGACTGAAATTTCCAGCTGTCCTGAAATGCTTGTGAGCGATTCTTTCACGGAGTCTCTTAAAGGTCTATTTCCAGCATCGTTTGTAATGCTCAAGCACACAAACTGAATCAATAGGCTATAGAAATGGGCAACAGTGCTGACCTCCCCACCTACAGCATCACTCAAAAGTATAGTCAGGTAACCCAACTGTTCTGCTTGGCATTTGGCTCCCTCTAAAGCTAGCCTGTTGGATCCAATCACAACATTGCAGACGTGGGAATAGTCTTGCTGGGTGCTGTGCTTTGTGACAGAGCTAGAGAGGGTTGTCAACACAGACTTTGGCAAAGTATTCAATACATCATATTTGGCCAGTATCCGAAAGCAGTCCTGCATGCTGTGAGAAGTGGCAACAGTCGGGCCACTTGCTATAATGTCCAATGGATCTCCAATGACATCAGAGAGAATGAGGCTCAAAACCTGAAATAAACAAGCAATCGTAAATATTGTTCATGTTGCATTGGAATTGATCTTATTTTAAACTATGGCTACTCTGATTTTTTGAAAAAAAACATGAATTTTAATATGCTGATAGTATTTGAAATAAGTTGTTTTCAGGTATAACTTATACAACAAATAACATTCCACCATTCCTTATAAAACAACGTTACTCTACTTTGGATTGTTACAGAATGGATTTTTATCAGATACTTTTCAAAGACCAGATCTCATCTTTCCATCTATCCTCTGAAATATTATCCCAATAATTCCATTGTTTAACAATGACTTTGTGTGTAGGCAAATAAAGAACTGAACTCTGGTTGAATTGCTCTTCATTATTCTTGGGTTTGACCTGACAAAAACTAACCTGAAAGGACAACCCCCCCCAAAAAAAACCC
>JANHZT010006601.1:2893-13718 GCA_032468215.1 Stegonotus admiraltiensis | reverse complement strand
ACTAAAATGATGATGTTACCTAGTTTGGGTAATGAAACATCTGCAAGAAAACAAGCTCAGAGAGCACCAAGGACCCCTCATTTCAACCTTGAGCTATAAATATTTTCTTTTATTGATACATGGATACATTCATTCATACCCATCATAATATTCCTTTGAGGGTAACCACTAACACAAATCAAAGGTAAAGAGTAGGAGATAGCAAGCAAAATATATTAAACATGGGAGAAAAAAGAAAAGAAAAAGAAAATCTCCTTAAATCTAATTTACATTAGACCTCTCTATACTTAGTTAACCATATTTAACTTGTTCTATCTATTCCCATCTTCAGTAAACATTCTGGCACGTTCTGCACATTTATCTACCATTTGCTTTAATTTTATTCTGTTTATGTATGAGTTGCAATCATTCAATGTTCCTTTCCAAACACAACAATGGTTAATGAATCATTAATTTTCAGAACCATTTTGTTAATTGCATCATTCAAATGAGCCAACAGGGCATTGTCTGCATACAAAATTACATGTATATTCCAATCCTCTACCACTTGTAATACCATTATAAGCATTTCCTATACATTTATCCATATGTGCATTAAACAACAAAGCAGACATTGCAAATATTTATCTTAATCTTTGCTCAAGGCTGAACTATTGAGTAAGATTGTCGTGTATTCTCTCACATGTACAACAGTTGTTGCATTCAGCAACCAAATGTGAATTCCATTTAGTAGAAAGCATTTGATAATCAAACCTACTCATGTTAATCACATCTATTGTTAAATCCACAAATAAAATCCACTTCTTAATTGTCTGCAGAGAGCAGAAGTCTGCCTAGTAAAAAGGCACGCTGGACTTCCCAAAGTTTGCCAAGTGGGATTATTTATATATTTAGTTCAGCAAGTTAGCCAAATATCCATAAATTGAATTGGGCCTCCTATATCTGTGATGCAGAAAACCAGATGACCAATAGAGGACAGAAAACTCTATACAGTATAGCCATCTGTCCACATTTTTCAACTCAGGTATGGTAATTCAATTACTATCAAACTTAAATATTTTTTAATGTAAATGGGACTGAATTTGTGTGGGTGGTACTGTGTACGGATATTTTTGTGTATCAGTCTAATACTGGCTAATGGTATCTCCTAAACTCCATTTTGCAACCTGCTTGCTGCAGGATGACACTTCTTTTTGAGGGACATGTCTTCAGGATGACATCTCAGTCACAATGCCAGTTCTTTGCTGATGTAGGCAAACACATCTTTAATTGTTCCAGTTTGGAAGTAGAGATTTACCTCTTCCCCCATATAGAAAATTTAGAATTCACGTCTGAATAATCTAGAATACCCAGAAATGATGTACAGGTAATCCTTGATTTAAGACCACAATGGAAGCCAAATTTTCTGTTGTTAAGTGAGCTTTGCCCCATGTTATGGCCCTCTTTGCCAAAATAGTTAAATGAATTGCTACAGTTGATAAGATAGTAACCTGGTGGTTAAGTGAACCTCGTTTCCCTATCGACTTTGCTTGTCAGAAAGTCACAAAAGGGGATCACATGACCCTGGGACATAGCAACGGTCATAAGTATGAACCAGTTGCCAAGCATCTGAATGTTGATCACATGATCATGGGGATGCTGTAAGGTTGTAACTGTGAAAAACAGTCATAAGTCGCTTTTTTCAGTGCTGTTGTAACTTTGAATGGTCATTAAATCAACTGTTGTAAGTCGAGGACTACCTGTAAGTCGAGGACTACCTGTAATCAGAGGCTGTAATCTGCTCAACATCTTTTGAAGATGTTCCTGATTTCAGACCTGGTCTTTTTTGACATATGGGAGAAGGCCATCCCAGTATAACATCCCAAGTTATGGAACAAACTCCCGGAAACATTGCATTTCTTTTTCTCTGTTCCAATTAATTTCAATGATTTTATTACTGATTTAAATTGTTACAAATTTTATTTTTCAATTCTTACAAATTCATATTTTACTACTGTTTTGTGCTCTTTAAGGGTTTTCACGCTTTGTAGGATTATTTATCCTCACATTGTATAATGCAGTAGAATTGAATATATTCTGCATTTTCAAGCACGTAATACGAGCCACTGAAGCTTTTGTACAATTAAGAACTAAACAAGGATCAACTCTGCTAAGTAGATGAATGAGAGGCTAAGCTGAAGAGGGAAAACAAAACAATTAAAAAAAAGTAAGTAAATTAAAAGAAATCAATGAAAGACGTTCTGTCCTCACTACACGTCACCCTGTGTGTGGCTCGACAGAACAGCGAAAAAACAATGCTATGTATGGGATACAGATTTTTGTCTTCAGAAGAACGTGTGTCATAGATTAAGCTGGATTCTTCTAGATGTTTCTGTTACCCCGGAACGTTACAAAATGGAGTCTGTTTTCTCAGGATGTAAGGGTCAAAAATGCTATGAAAACCAATGTTCTAAACCTCAGCCACTAGAAGGGGCTCAACACATGCCAGACAACAACAACGGTACGTACATAACACAAACTCTATGCCGAAGGCATGACAAAGGCCATTTCTCAATGAATGGTTCCCTAATGGTTCCCAGCAGCTTGATTTGAAGACAGTTTCACATTTGCATTCCATTATTAGCATTTCAAAAAAAAAGAAAAGCTCTGAACATTTAATAGCATAGAAAAATAATACACGCTGTTGCTGCTGCTAAGGCTATTTTTTTTTTCCTGAAAAAAAGGAAGGTATTTTTCTCTTATTCTCAAAAGCCTGAAAACCACATTGCAGAATTTTCTCTGAATATTTTATTTTTCCTCACCATTTTAGCTATAAACCATCCTCTCACAAAACCTCTCCCCTTAATATTGGGATTTTGGGCTGATGTGGATTCATCATCCCCATTCACCAAACTGTACCATTCAAAGTCGAGTATAGAGAAGAGGTCCTATTTTCCATATTTTGCTGCCCCTTTTTAAATAAAAACTGGAACAACCAAACACCTCCCCCTCTTTTAGCATCCCATTTAATCAAATGTTTATAGTTTTCAATGGCAACATAAAATACTGGTTGTTTTCTTACTGTTGTCTGGTTAATTCAGACGGCTGCTGGGTAGCAAATTAATATTTTGAAATTATTTTTGTGACACCACTTAAAAGAAGAAGGCATAGCCTGTCTTCCCTAATTTTCCATGGGCCTTCCCTCCCTGGGATGCAGCAAGGGTTAGTTGGGGGGCAAAGCTTGGAAAGTGGGCAGAGAAGCAGACTGTTCCTCCTGTCGTAGTTAAATAGGAGGCAATCTCTAAAAATCTTGAATAAACTTCACTTCCTACTGGGTGGCTGCCTTTTCAGGCCATCTGTCAAAGAGCAAAGCCTCCAGCTTGATATTATCTATTTCTTTCTGCAGAAGAAGGCCAAGATTAATCCTTGACTGGAAAATGAGGTGGCCATGAGGTGCAGAGCAGCTGCATTTCATCCCAGGCCCCATTGGCTGCATAGTCCAAGCTGGTTGGCCCGCTTAGGCCTGTGGTTGGAGCCCTGTTTTTGACTTAACGTCATCTAAACTGGTTCAGTTTACAAAAATCTACCCTCAATCATGCTAGCCCCATGCTAACCCTAGACAATTGTGCCACATCTACTGTTTACAAATGGTGTTTTTTTCCCTTCCCCTTCCTTGCACAAGGAAATCCTTCAATATAGGGAAGAGTGGGTTATTTAGTCATTTTTCATATATCTAGACTAGTGAGGCCCACAGATGCATAAAATATTGTAGTAATGATCTGAGGGATGTTAGTTATCCACAATTTGGGCCAAGCCTTTTCTTAAAAATCAAAATGTACAGTACATTTCAAATGAGGCTATAAAAAAAACAACCACCAACTTTGTTAGTGGTTTTGTAAACCTGGTGTAATACTTTCAGGAATTTTAACTACTCACTTTCTGTGGTTTATGTACAGTCAATTATTCTTGCCATTTTGAAAGCATTTTGAATAATTATAAAAGCCAGAATAATGATGCTGGTGAGGGATTAAGGAGTTTAAGCACTGGGAGTAAATGTATTGCCAAACAAAAGGACTGAACTTCCTTCTCTAGTTAAAAATGTTTTCATGTGTTTTGGGGAAAAGCATCATTTTTTCCTCTCACGGTTTCAATTATTTTGAAGAACTTCTAAAGAAAAGGGGGTTATTCCCTCTTTCTTCTTTCCATTTTCCCTCCTTTAAACAAATATTACAATTGTTTTTTTGTTGGTAAGAATGACATGTCTCCATGCTCCATGAAATTACACTTAAATTATATTTATACAGTAGGTTATTTATTTGAAGACAGATACAATTATTAATGCTGGCTGGGGATTATGGGACTTGTAATGCGCAATACATATGAAAGGGGCTGGCCGGGGTGTTCTCAGGAGGGGATAAAAAAAAGTCAAGATGGCAGCTCTGGGTGCTCAGTTGAGATCTTGTCTTTTTATTCTGTGACAGACAAGGTTACAGCAAGATGAGATTGTGTTGGTCCTGGTGTTAGAATTTGTTCAAGGCTAAGGATATTTTTGGGTGGTGGTGGTAAAATAATAATAAAATAAAAAATGATAATAAGAAAAATAGAAACTGCAGAAAAATAATGCAACAAAAATCTGAAAAGAGCCAGTTAGGAGATTGTTTCCTCAGACAATCTGTGGGCAGTTTTGTCTTTCAGAGGAAATATGTAACATGTCAAGCTGGTTAGTATATTTGTGCTGTGACGACTGGCAATGTTATAGGAATCAAGTAAGAGTTGGAATGGAGCTTTGGAAGAAGATGATTAGTTAAGTTGCTTAGGATCCCAGCAAGGAGCTAGTAAGATCAGAAAAAGTGATCTTGCAAATGACTGGCTGGTGGAAAAGACTGACATGTTTGGGAAGGAGAGACCAGAAGTAAAGCTTAACCAAGATGTGGAAGGAAGGAAGGAAGGAAGGAAGGAAGGAAGGAAGGAAGGAAGTTTTCTCTTTCATTCTTCTTTTCTGGGCTATAAAAGAAAACCCTGAATGAAATTTTTGTTCAGCTTAAGGGAGTGAGTATAAAAAATACCCAAGGGGATAAAAAGGGGATAAAAAAGGAACAAAGAAGCTGCGTACAAAAATATGTGTCTCTAAATGTACAATAATAATTTGTTCAGTTTGGCTACTATATGTAATAGAAATCAATTACTTACTTCAAAAGCACACTACAACAATTACAATAATTGTAGTTTGGAAAACAGCATGTGCACTTCTTCCTCCTCACCCCAAAATACTGTGAATTGTCCACTGTGGTCGGCTCAGATGAATGGGAACCAACTACTCGTATCAATCTAAAAAATATTTTTAAAGAGTTTCAATGGGGGTTTTTTTCTGTTATTAATCTATACAGAGCTAGGATGTGGCTGTTTCTTGTAATGGCATGCTTAATCCAGCAGACTGAAAATTCAGAAGGATCTGTAAACCATTTGAATCCTCAAGAATTCATGACGATTGTAAGTTGCTGATCTGGATGCCTTTGAAAACAGAACATGGGATTCACAAGCTAAAATCATGCTTACAATTTCACTTATTTATCTAGCTATATTTCATATTTCTAAACCGCCCATCTCCCTCAAGGAGGTGAGGGAGTGTACAATATAATATAAAAGAAATAAAACAACGTATAAAAAAATAACATTAGAAATTAAAAATGAAATTAGGGTTTTAAAATTTCAGATTTATAGAATAATGACAATTAAACATCAAAAGGGGAACAAAATCCTAAAATAACCATCTAGTGTTTGATTATTACAGGCGGGATGGGGCTTTCAAGGGAATATCCAGCCCCATAATTGCTACAGAACCAAGTTTTGATTCCTTTGTGGAAGACCAAGAAATTGTGTGTGTGTGTTTGGGTGGGGGATGTTTCCTCAACTCTGGGAGCAAAATGTTCCAAAAAAGGAATCAGCAGCAGAGAAGGCTAACCCTTTATTGAAGATGTATATGAAAATGAAGGAAGAAATGCAAAATAAAGTTCAGGACTTTCTTACTAAAGAGAGAGAGAGAGAGAGAGAGAGAGAGAGAGAGAGAGAATGACCAGTATTGACCTACCTGTTGCAACAAGGAAGGCTAGAATGGCATTTTAGTAGGAGTATTTTATACTTTGTCAAACTGCCTTTTGGCATTCCATAGAATGCCTAGGAAATGCCTAGGAAATGTGTGACCTATTAAGCATTTTGTACTTTGATGCCCCATTTTTGGCGTTGTATAGATCAGCATTCCACAACCTTTCCGGCTTTGTGGACTGGCGGTGGGAAGGGTAGGTAAGGGAGAGGGGATGGTTCCATGTGAGCAGTGGGCGAGTGTGTGCACCTGTCTGCCATTTGCACAAATGAAGCTTCGTGCATGCACATGCTTGCCCACTGCTCACGCAGCTGGAGCTGCACACATGCACACGCTCGCCTGCCACTTCCACAGCCCAGTTCCGAACGGGCCACAACCAGGTACTGGGCCACAGCCCGGGGGTTGGGGACCCCTGGCTATAGATTTTCTAGGCATTCTATAAAATGTCTAATTTCACAGGTAACAGAGTAAAGCAGATGTGAAGATTCTGATGTCTAGAGCAAGACTGGTTGTGATACTCCCAATATTCATCATTTTTGGCCTTTCAATCTTGTAATTCTTCTAGAATTGTTCTCTAATTAAAATTACAAGTGAAGCCACAAAGATGTTGGCTTTGTTTTGGCATTGATAATTCTAATATAGGAACTAGAAATCTTTTGAATTCTTGATCTAATGAACAATAATGACTTTATAACTTATTTTGGCCAAAGATAATATTTTATTTGCAGCCTCAAATTATCCAGTACTGGGGATATTCCAGTGAAGAATATGAAGTCCTGACTGATGATGGCTATTATCTTACGTTAAACAGAATTATTTCTGGAAGACATTTTCCTCATCTGACAGGTATATCTATAAGGTAATATTTCAAAGGGAGCATTTATAAATGTGAAATGATAATTGCAGTAGAAGTGATTAAAGCTAATACTTAGTGTATACCTTGCCACATAATTAACACCCAGATTAGCAGCAATTAACAACAGACAAACAATCAAGCAGAAACCAATACTCTAATCAAGAAATTACCAAGGAAAAAAAATGACATATCTAGCAATATTGCCAGAGCAACTACTGCATATAATTAGGGAGCAAACCCCACACCCACTTGCACTGATGAGATTACCTACTTGGGTAATAAAACATCTGCAAACAAACAACCAAACTCAGAAATCCACAATACTCAACTGCTTTTACAATTGTTGAGAAATATTGCATAGGCTTCTCCAGAAATATGGGGCAGTATTAATAGATGGTTGGAAAACTACTGTAGGGATTTTTCAATTTAATCTGCACCTAGCATACTCCCAGTTAATTGTTATATCTGGATTAGAGCCACCATACACACACCACTCAGTAC
Source organism: Stegonotus admiraltiensis (assembly GCA_032468215.1). NCBI lineage: Eukaryota > Metazoa > Chordata > Lepidosauria > Squamata > Colubridae > Stegonotus > Stegonotus admiraltiensis. The sequence goes on along the minus strand of JANHZT010006601.1, from coordinate 6,282 downwards.
AGCTAACAAAATATAGACAGCTTGATGTTTATTTATTTGACAGAGTAGTCTGGTTATTCAAACTTTAACCCTTTTGTGTACATAGTGGCAGCAGAGTGGAGATAGAATGTAGGATGTTAGGTCCTACTCCTGTATTTCTACTACTCCCTTGTTCTCAACAATTTGATGAACAGGGATGATATATACTGTATAGAAGATAGCTAATATGCAATTAGTAATAAAGTCATGATTTCTTTTCCAGGGCCTAAGCCAGTTGTTTTATTAGTACATGGTTTGCTGTTTGAAGGGAGATGTTGGATTGCAAATCTTCCCAGCAACAGTCTAGGATTTTTTCTATCAGATGCTGGCTATGATGTCTGGATAGTAAATATCAGAGGGACCACGTGGTCTAGAAGCCACCAGATATTTTCAATTGACCAGCAAGAATTCTGGGAATTCAGGTACATTCAAGAGAGAATACATAGGGACAATGGATAGTAAATGGTAAGGAGATACATACTTATATATCTGTGTGAACAATTTGACTGAATTATGGTATTATGAACAATATATACTGAAATCATGGTATGTATGTGAGATTTTTGTGGCACAACTAATATCAAAGTTTTCAGTATTAGAAATTAATTTTGCTTTTAAAATGATATGCATTCCAGTACTGGATTTTGTATGTAAATGTAGATTTGTATATAGATTTTAAGTGCAAATTGTCAAGAATTAAAGGAGTTTGTGTATATCATATGTTCAACAGGGTTATTATATCATCATTTTACAATACTTACTGTAGGAAAGCACTACATAGTGATTTGGAAAACATGCAATGCATAATAAACACGATAAGCGAAAAATAATATAGAAACATAGACATTAAAAATGAAGAAGGGAAAGAAAAAGAAATTCCAAAGCAGTCATCTAACATTCATTAAGCCTGAGTGAAGAAGTGAAGTCTGTGACAGGTGCTTAAAAGAGCCTAATGAACTTCAGAAGGGAAAACATTCCAAAGTGTAGTTGCATGACAGAAAAGGATGCCTAAAACTAAGTTCAAAATAGCTTTCTATAGTTCTGGTCACACCCAGCAATATTACATCTACCTATTTTGACAACCAAGCAGGTGAAAGCAATATCTGAATGTTTATAGAATGGAGTCTCTATGGCATTATATCTCTTAAATGTAATCTATTTTAACTAGCAGTCTGTTGAAATGCTTCAACAAAGATGTATCATGTTACGATCAGGCTTCCCACATCAAAACCTGTTTGTCACATTTTTTCCTCTATTTCAAAAGAAAAAAAAAATCTCCTAAGATCCCCACGATTTCAGCAGTTGGTAATTTTGCCACAACAGAGATTGGGGTAGGCTCCCTCAAAAGGCAAGCCACACTCTTCAGTTCAATTTGAAATAAATTCTAAATTGAACATTTGCTTCACTTATAGGTTGAGTCAGGAGCATGGTAGCTATGAAATCCTAGGCTGGTCCTTGTTTAACAACAATATGCCAAGTTAAAACCTTCAAGGCTACACTAATTCTGAATTCTAGGTTTATTTTGGGATGATGCTAAAGGATAGAGAAACTCTATCTTCCCCTGCAGTCTACTTGCTGGCCTGATAATGCACTGAGAAATCAAATAGCAGAACTAGATGAAAATCAATCCAACATAGCCTTCAACCAAGTTTCTATCATTGTGAGCTCTACAGAACAAAATGCACAGTCACCATGTGCTTTACTGCTTAAACAGGAAACTTTTCTCAGAACAAAAAGACATAGAGTATATACCATGCAAACCTATAAACATTACTATCTGCTGGTTGGCTGTTGCACAAAATACATTCCAACAATGTATTCCAACAATAATACCTATAATATTTTTTAGGGCAACATTCTCTTTCACAATCAAGATCAATGAAATAATACTTAGAGTTAACTGTGAACTGAACTAATATAACAACCACTACAGCTGACAGGATGGCTCAAAAATCATGCTAAAACTAGATTGTTGATGTCCTACCTCTTCAGAGGTTTTCTCTCACTCTTGTTTCCCTCTGTTTTCATGAGTGAGAATTAAGATAAGACCATTCCAAATTAATAAAAGAGAAGAAAGAGGAGACTTTTTGTAAATAACTATTATTTTCCATGACTACTTAAAAATGTTTGCACAGGTATTCACTGAACAAAAGGAGCAGTACAATTTTCTAAAATCCTTCTTTGCAATAACAAGTTATTTTAAAAATATAAGAAGTTGAATTTAGGATAAGTGAGGTAATAATGAGTATCTTGGCACTCTGGATTTACCAAAGAAGACACAAAAGAAGAAAAAGAATGCAGACAATGTTTAAAAAGCAGTTCTTTAAAGGATCAGCTTTGTGTGTTAGTCCCTCATCAAACTGCAGGTACTATTTCCCATGTTTCGCAAATGAGGCACAATCATGTCCCATTGTAAGCACTGTTTATATGATGATTTCTATTCCCACCCCACCCCAGGGGAAGATTACTGCAAAATCCCCCATTTCCTCCCGATCAGCTGGGACTTGGGAGCTAGAGAATAGATGAGGGTGGGACCAGTCAGAATTTTTACTAGCAGTTCTCTGAACTACTCAAAATTTCTGCTACTAGTTCTCCAGAACTGGTCAGAACCTGCTGAAACCCACCTCTGATCTTCACTTTCCAGAGTGCCTTATATTAGCCCATCTCTTTCTCTGGTTTTAGGTAGAGAGAAATTGCAATTTCGTCCTAAGATCCAGAGAAGATAGGATAGGTGAGCAGGATCATCACTGACTTTTGTTTGTGTGCATGTGTTTCTTTGTTAACAGTTTTCATGAAATGGCCATATATGATATCCCAGCAACTATAGCATTCATTCTGCAGAAAACAAAGCAAAATAGATTATATTACTTTGGCCACGGCCAGGGAGGAACACTAGGTAAGTTAAAAACGGACATATGTATTCTTGTCACAATTTGATAAGAATATAAAAAATATAGTGTTTTCTTTTTTTTTTAAGCAAGCTTGCATATTAGTCAGACTGCTGTTTTATTTTTATACCTATTATCCTATACACAGCTTTCTATTGATATTGTTTTGGAGGTTTCAGAAACTAGAATGTTAGGGGTCTATTTTGAAGATATTTTTAACACTGTTAAAATATCACTGGAGTTGAGAGCTATAGATTTGTTATCGATTTGCCCCAATTAGATAATTTGCGTGTGTCTCAACTCAGCTGAGTAGTGAATTACTCAAGTTACAAAATCAGAGCCAAGCTGCTTAGATTAACTGCTTTCCTTTGACAGAAATGCCTTTTGTGCAAGCATTGCTCCTATGTAGTATTGTTGGAAGAAATATCCTTCTGGGTTCTGCTCCAAGTGGGGAAACAGACACTGGAAACATGGAGACTGCTT
>JANHZT010006596.1:90313-100963 GCA_032468215.1 Stegonotus admiraltiensis | reverse complement strand
AGGCTATTGCTTAACGCATTGTAAGCCGCCCTGAGTCTCCGGAGAAGGGCGGCATATAAATAAAATAAAAAAAAAATTAAATGTTATGTCCCATCAATGTTTCTCAACCTTAGCAAGTTTTAAGGTGTGCGGTCTTCGACTTTATATAAAGAAACCACAAGTTTGTGTCAGTGTGACTAACAGTGACTAACTTAACAACTGTGGGGCAAAATTCACATTCACAACTGTCTCACTTAGCAACAAAAATTTTTGGCTCATTGTGGTCATAACTTGAAGACCGCCTGTATAGCCATAGCCATACATACAGCAACACTATGAGGAAATGTATGTCACACCGTCCCAGCGCACACTTTCATAGTTGCATTGAAATGTGACAAGCAAGCATGCAAAAAATGGAGCTGGCATTATGATGCACATTTTATCCCTTGCTTGCAACCCCAACAGAGTTTAAAATCGGCCCCGGAATTATCATTATTATCATTATTATTATTTTAAAAAATCACTTTTTTCTTTGGCTAGATTGCTTAACATTATTAATGAAAAGTTGTAAAAAAAAAGTAGAATACAATGCTTTGCATTTGTTGTTTCCCCTTCCTGGAGAAGAAATTTGGATATAATAATTTCTTGAAAATTAAGGATATAATTATAGCTATTTGGATGTTGCTAATCTCAGCTGCCGGAAGTTCCGAAGCAACCATGGCTGATACTAAGTGTTATATTACAGGTAGTCCTCAATTTACAGCCACGTTTTGCAACCTTTCTTGCCCCCCGTGGGTAAGTGAATCACTGCGGTTGTTAAATTAGTCACATGGTTGTGAAGTGAATCTGGCTTCCCCCTTGACTTTGCTTGTCAGAAGGTCGTAAAAGGGGATCACATGGCACACACACACCCCCGGGACACTACGGCCATCATAAATATGAGTCAGTTGCATCGTAACTGTAATCATGTTTCTGAATCTCCAAATGTTTCCGAATCTACCTTCTGTAGGTTCGACAAACGTTCACAAGTGCAGAGAAAGTTTTGCCCTTCTGTACATTGGTATCAGATTTTATTTGTTTATGTTAAGATTAAGTCAGCTGAAATGTGATTCATTTCTCTTCTGTTGGCTTCATTTTGAGTGCTGTCATTTCTTTCAAGATGGATGGGTGAGCTTCCAAGTGTACTTCATTCCTAAAAATCTTTTCTTTTTTCTTGTCTTGTCTTGTCTTGTCTTGTCTTGTCTTGTCTTGTCTTGTCTTGTGTGTGAACATCTTTCCAGAAATGTTCTGGCACCCTTCTAACTAATCTAGAAGTCTTTCTAGGTTGAAAGAAATGGTTTCAGTAACCTGGAATGGAGATTTTAGCCTACCCTCCTATTTCGAACTTTGAAAAAACCCCCACCACTTTAAATCTGACCATTGGGCTCTGATATACTTGAAGGGGAGGCCAACTGCGAATTCAGTCACCATGGTCTGGAGAGGCAAGGATGGGAATCTTTTTTGAAATAACACCCCACCCCCACTTTTTTTAAACAAAACAAAACCAGAAGAAAACAAAAGGAACTAGTGACATAATTCTACTAAGAAAACTACATAAATGAATCACACAAGTGAAGCTCCACATTTTAGTGGTAAAGTATATATCACAGCCCTAAGCGATTTACAGAGTCAGCATATTGCCCCCAGCCATCTGGGTTCTCGTTTTACCAACCTTAGAAGGATGGAAGGCTGAGTCAATAGCAATAGCACTTAGACTTATATACCGCTTCACAGTGCTTTACAGGACAGAGAGTGGTTTACAAAGTCAGCCTCTTGCCCCCCAACAATCTCAGTCCTCATTTTACCGACCTTGGAAGGATGGAAGGCTGAGTCAACCTTGAGCTAGTCAGGATCGAATTTCTGGCAGTGGGCAGAATTAGCCTGCAATACTGCATTCTAACCACTGCACCATCACAACTATTTATTTATTTATTTATTTATTTATTTATTTATTTATGAATGAATGAATGAATGAATGAATGAATGAAAAAATCTAAAGGACAACTTTCTGAAATAAAGGATCAGCGTTTACAAGAAAGGAAACTGGGTCACTATATAGCAATATCAATAGCTCTTAGACTTATATACTGCTTCACAGTACTTTACAATGTCTCTAAGTGGTTTACAGAGTCAGCATAATGCCCCCAACAATCTGGGCCCTCATTTTACCGACCTCAGAAGGATGGAAGGCGGAGTCAATCTTTAGGAGGGAGGGAGGAAGGAAGGTAGCACTTAGACTTCACAGCCCTCTCTAAGCAGTTTACAGAGTCATCTCTTGCCCCCAACCATCTGGGTCCTCATTTTACCGTCCTTGGAAGGATGGAAGGCTGAGTCAACCTTGAGCTGGTCAGGATCGAACTTCTGGCAGGGAGCAATGAGTTAGCCCGCACTATGGCTCTTAATATTTTTTTGGGGGGGGGGGGGGATATTGACACCCTTGTATATATTTACATATATTCACATCTTGTGAGAAAAAAGCTAAATCATCGATTAGAATGGGCTAGAAATTTACATAAGTAAACCTACAGCGTCACAAACAAATACTCTAAGGTGCCTAATTTAATCTTGGTTCTCTTAAGTCCAAGCTCTGACCAGAAATTACCCTGCTCAGCAGGAGCTCTAATGAAATCTTAGCACATGCTGCTTTGGCTGCAGGCTCATTCATTCATTTTTATTTTTATTTTTATTTTTTATTTTTATTATATTTTGGCTAATAGCACGACTTGGGAAAATGGTGGGCCGTAAACCCATTAGAAAAATTTACAGTTGCAGAACTTCATCAGAGGATTGTGAATGCTGCTATCTCCTCTTTAATTATCCCTGGGATTTCATGAGCTTGCACATCGGATTTTGGGGTGGTGCTGGATGCATCGTTTGCTAAAGCTGTTGTGGTTTTCCATGCACCGGGCCGTGTTTCCATGCCTATACAGAAATGCAACTCAGCTAAAGTGAAAAATAAATGCTTGGTACTGCAAGGACCGGAAAAGTGGCTTTGTAACAAATGAGATGCATAAATAGAATGAAGGTTTCAGCTTATTCCTCCTTTTTCCCTTCTTCCATCTCCTTTTCAGTCCATCATTAGTATAGGTCAGTGATGGCTAACCTTTTCCGGACTGAGTGCCTGAAGCAGGGGTGAAAAGTTCCTGGTTCGGACTGGATCGCCTGATTCAGTAGTGATAGCGGCGGGTGGTTCGGAGAACCGGTAGCAAAAATCCCTGCCCCCCACCATGCTCAGCTGAGCCGCGTGATCATCAGAGGCTTTATTTTTTTAAAAAAAGCATTTTTTCTACAACCTCTTCGGCTGAAAAAATGCTTTTAAAAATAATTTTAAAAAGCCTCTGATGATTGTGCGGCTCAGCTGGGATCGTCAGAGGCTTTTAAGGGCATTTTTCTACAACCTTTGGCTGAAGAGGTTGTAGTAAAAATGGCTTTAAAAGTTAAAAAAAAAAGTTGGCCATGCCCACTCAGTCAATTACCCCCCACCCACCAAGCCACACCCACAGAACCGGTATTAACAAATTTTACATTTCACCGCTGGCCCAAAGCATGCGTGCATGCGTGCAAATACAATGCATGTGCGGCCCAGGCACATGTGCCCTGCCCCTGTGCATGCACACTCCCCCAGATGCGCCCTGCCCCATACATGCACCCCCCACATGGCCCCTGCCCCCGTGCATGCATGCGCACCCTTGCATGCCCTTGCATGCCCCCAGCATGCACGGCAGAGACCCGATGACCAGCTGCCTGACGGGAGGCACATGCTCATGCACGGCAGAGCTGAACTGGGGCGATGAGTCACGTGCCCACAGAGAGGGCGATGGGTGCCACCTGTGGCACATGTGCCATAGGTTCGCCGTCATGGGAATAGGTAGTCCTCGACTTACAATCTGCTCATTTGATGACCATAAAAGTTACAACGGCACTGAAAACGGTGACTTATGACCATTTTTCACACTAACAACCAATCAGAATAAAGCTGGAAGGGACCTTGGAGGTCTTCTAGTCCAACTCCCTGCTCAAGCAGGAGACCCTATACCATTCCAGACAAGTGGCTGCCCAGTCTCTTCTTAAAAACCTCCAGTGCACCCACAACTTCTGAAGGCAAGCCCTTCCACTGGTTAATTGTCCTCACTGTTAGGAAGTTTCTCCTTAATTCCAGGTTGTTTCTCTCCTTGATTAGATTCCATCCATCATTTCTTGTCTTGCCTTCTGGTGCTTTGGAAAATAAGTTGAGCCCCTCTTCTTTGTGGCAGCCCCTCAAATCCTGGAAGACTGCTATCATGTCTCCCCCAGTCCTTCCTTTCTCTAGACTGGCCATACCCAATTCCTGCAACCGATCTTCATATGTTTTAGTCTCCAGGCCTTGTAAGAATCTTAGTTGCTCTTTTTTGCATTGAAACCATCCCTATGGTCACATGATCAAAATTTGGGTGCTTTGGAAATTAACTCATATTTATGACGGTTGCAGTGTTCCGGGGTCATGTAATCCCCTTTCGGAGACTTTTTAACAAGCCAAGTCAATGGGGAAGCCAGATTTGCTTGACCCATCGTGTTACTAACAACTGCAGGGATTCACTTAACAGCTGTGGCAAGGAAGATCGTAAAATGGGGCCAAACCCACTTAATAATCTCTTGCTGAGCAATATAAATTTGGAGTTGTGGGTCGTAAGTTGAGAGCTATCTTTTTTTCAGGATTTCAGCCTGTAAGGAAGAAATGGCTGTGTTTTTCATAATGGAAGGTTAAATATCATGCCTACATCTTTATTGTTGCTGGGGTTTTTTTCGTGTTTGGGGGTTGCCATCTTCTCTACATCATCGGTGTTATGAAAATTAATAGTTAACTATTTCCCCCCCTTTTTTTTTGGTTTTCTTCCTTGTTAGGAACGACCTTGATGACTGCCGGAACTGTTCTGGGCTCCCACCTCCTCCTCCTCCTCTCTCTGTTTGTTAAGAGCTCCTGCGTGTTAATTGACGTTGGCCTCTTCCAAGAGTTAAAAGGTAATTATTTGCCCATTTAATGTTCTGCTTGTTAAATTTCCTCATCAGGGCCAGTAGGAAAAATGGGTGAGGTCTGAAGGAGATGGCGTGGAAACTTTTAGTCTTGCGTAAACTTCTGAGTTGGGACACGATTGCATTTGCATTTTTGGAAAATTATACCAAGAAGATAATATTGCAGATATACAGGTAGTCCGTGACTTATGGTAACCCATTTAGAGACCGTTCAAAGTTACAACAGCACTGAAAAAAGAGACTTGGGAGAGGTTTTCATGGTCACGACCTTTGCCGCGTCCCCATGATCATGTGACCAAAATTCCGTTGCTTAGCAACTGGTTCATACTTATAACCGTTGTTATGTCCCAAGGTCACGTGATCCCCTTTTTGCGACCTTCTGACAACCAAAGTCGACGGGGAAGCTAAATTCACTTCAGAACCTGGTTACTAACTTATCGACTGCGGTGATTAACGACTGTGGCGAGAAACCTCGTAAAATGAGGGAAAACTCCCTTCACAAATGTCTCACTTAGGAACATAAATTTGGGGCTCCATTGTGGTCGTAAGTCGAGGACCTCCTGTTTTTTGCTTTGGTTTGCTCTTCTTGCATAGGAAAATGGACCTCACTTCTAGAGCAGGGCTGGGTTTCTATCGGTTCAGGAAAACCGGTTAGTGGCGGTGGCCACCTGCCCAGACGTCATCAAAAACGCTCTGCAATAGTGAACCGGATTTGCATCCCATCTCTGTTCTAGACCTTTGCAGACCTTTGTAGATGTTCGAGATCATGTGGCCTCATCGTTTTTTTTCTCCTTGGGTTTTGGCCTAGAAAATAATTTCTCTGCCGGTCTTAGCCATGGCCAAGCCTTGCATAAACATTTAGCTGCGAATGTTGATTAGATATTCTGGCTATCGGGCCAGACTGGCAATGATAAACCGAACAGGAATGCGGAGATTAAATTTAAGAAAAGTAAAATATAATGGAAGAGGCAGTCAAGGCAGCGTTGCTCCTAATTCTTTTTTAGTCTTGGTTAATCAAATCACCGGATTTCTGTGTTTGCTGACCCTGAAAAGCTCCAGAGAAATGTTGGCTTGAGGAGATGGGGGGAAAAAGTTGGCTCAGCTCGGCTTGAATGAAAACTTTTTATTTTTTTCCTTTCCTGTCTTGTCTTGTCAGAAAAACAGCCCCGACATGTTTTCTAGTGATCAGAACGGACTGTGTTAAATGGCTTTCTGGGAGGGTCTTGGTGGAATAATTGTTAAATGCAAGATGGGTCGCATAGAATACAAGTATTCCTTGACTTAACAACCATTCATTTAGTGACTGATCAAAGCTACACCTGGAAAAAGTGCCTTCATTTTTCACACTTATGATCGTTGCGTGGTCACCTGATCAAAATTTGGACACTTATATGCGACTGGCATATATTTATGATGATGGGTAACTGTCCCTGGGATCAAGGGATTCCCCTTTTGTGACCTTCGGACAAACAAATTCAATGAGGAAGCTGGATTCACTTAACAACCATGCTATTAGCTTAACAACTGCAGTGATTTGCTTAACGTCTGAAAGAAAGGTGGTAAAACGGGACAAAACTCACTTAAACACGTTGTTTTTGCTTAGCAATGGAAATTTTGGGCTCAGTTCTGGTTGTAAGTCGAGGACTACCTGTAGTAGCAGCCTCGTCATTTATTTTTTCATTTGGGGGGGCTGTTCAGATTCCTTTACAACAAGTTGAATGGATGACTTTAGGTTACAAAAGTGACTTTTTTCTTCTACCTCCTCTTCCTCCTCCTAAGTCCACTCCTCAAGGAAAGAGGTTCTGGGTTTTTTTGGCTAGCTGGTATTTCGTAGTTGTTAAGATTTTTTTTTTCCAGGTGCAAGAAAGAGGTTGGAACATATAAACATATGTGGTGGGAACATATAAACATATGTGGTGGGATTGTGATAGTACACAAAAAATATGGGAGATGGTATTTAGAGAAATTAGAGCACTTTTGAATATAAATTTAGATATGTCATGAGAATTGCATTACTGTTGTTGATGGAAAAACAAGATATAAATGAAACAAAAAAGGAATTGATTGTAAAATTGATCATGGCAGCTAGATTAGTAATGGATAAATATTGGTGATGAAGTTGGGATATTCAAAGAAATGAGTGGTATAATGAAATTTGGAGTATGGCAACAAAGGATAAATTAAGAGCAGAAATTTAATTTTAAAAAGGGATGATTAAAGTAAATAATTATAATGAAACATGGGGGGAATTTTATAAAAACAGTGTTGGTGGAAGGCAAAGGGAATAAACCCACTCAAGAATAAATGTTGTTTTGGAGGGGATCAGGACACAATTTGAATATATTGTATATCTTTTAGCTGTTATAGGAGAAGAAATATAAGAAAAAAGTGGTCTTGGGGGGTGAGGCTGCACTGTGATATTTGTATTTTCCCCCATTTTTTGTATGTACATGTATATGTACTATCTTTGTATTATTTGCATTAAAATGAAACTAAAAAAAAAGGCTACTTGGGAGTAATTAGTTGATTCAGATTGAAGATTTTTTTGACATGCTGAGATCAATTGATCTATCTGTCCCCCAGTTCTGTAAGTAAAACTTAATGGGGACAACCCATTGACTGAAATCATACTGGTAAAGAGCAATGAATGGAATATGACTGCTTCTTCAATTTTGCTGCAGATCTGCCTTTGGAGTAAAACTTCTATTGTCACTAGAAATAATTTATTATTTCTTTTTATTGGTTTGAAATGATGTAAGCTGCCCATATTTGCCTTGGGGCAAGATGGGTAGTCAATAAAATTAAAACAATAATATAATATATTAGGTGAATCCCTGATGTCAAAATTTTCAGAAGTCCATGCTAAAAAAAAAAACCCACAATTTTAAAAAGACTGAAATTTACTTGGAGCAACATGTCGGCTTTATAATATAAATATATTGTTTTGGAGTCTTAAATGATACTTGGATTGGCAAGTGAAATTGGCTCCCATGGCATTCTGACAGGGGACAAATGAACATTTAAAAATGACAGATGTTTGGCTCGGACTTTTAATATCTGCATTGAAATAATATTTTGAGGTGGAGGAAGAGAGGCAGGGAGGTGGTGGAAGTTAGGATGACCTGCAAAGACAGAAAGGATTGGAGAAAAAACAGTGAAAGGTGTTGATGGAAAATACATTTAGCTGTTTCCTTCATTTGTCTTATTCTTTCTGGTTCTTTTTTCCATTCTTGGCATAATTTCGCCTGCCCAAAAGTGAAAAGCATAATAGGTTTATATTTTTCAACAATGAAGAAAGGGAGGGAGGGAAGGATGGAAGGAAAAAAAAATTAAGAACGGCAAACATAGTATCTGATATTGCTGCAGGACAAACTTTGCATTACCCCCAATTGCTTTTATATCTGCCTTTCTAAATTTCAGCTAATTAGTCATTTGCAAGCATCAGGTTACCTCAGATAAGTTCCACATGTCTGAGCATGAAGACAATAAAGGGCCTGCAATTTTAGTGTGAAAAGTAATATTGTGGCATTTCTTGCTAATGACTGCTTTAATTCAGCACTTTCAATACCTTTCCCTGTTCATCTCGCTGGGCATAGTCATTTAAAGTTTCTAAATAATCACAAGACTTCAGTAATTGAGGGTAGGTTCTATATGAGTTGTTGTGTCAGAGAGGGCCATGCAATTTGTCAAAACAATTGTTTCATGAACAGTATTGTGTAGACGCATCACTGCTCCGTAGTGGATTAAAGCAACTGCGTGTTTTGGCAACTTTGATGAGTTTTCTTTGATTTTGTTTTTAGCTCTAATTCTGTTTGTTTTTAACAAATCAGAAGCGTTACTTCTGATCAATAAATTATTATTTATTGAACATTACGTAACTAATGGTAATTTTACAGCATTTCACATCGATTTACGTATTTTGCTTTTTGTAGTTCTCTATTCTATCATTTCTATTTACTACTCAATAGTAGGGTAATCGCATTACTCCAACATACATGCATACATACATATGTGTGTGTGTGTAACATACATACACACACACACATACATACACATAATATTCATTGTTCTTATCTACACATTTATATTCATTTATATTTACATCTCTTTATTTAATTTTGTTCAGCTACTTTAAGTTTCATCAATATTAAGTTAAACATTTCTTGTTCTGATTTCTGTTTTTGAGCCAACTGTACATTTTATTCCATATTTCATAATATTCCAAATCCTCGCTCTCTTTCAACTCCATCGTCCATCTCTGCGCATTCTAGAATTTTCCTAATTACTGTTTCGTCTGAGGTTACATTTTTTGGTCTCCAATTTTTTGCGAATGTGATTCTTGCTGTGGTAAGTATGTGCAATATAATGTATTGAAGGTTTTTGTTCATTTTCAGGTCCAGTATTTCTAATAAAAACAATTCAGGTTTCAAATCATGAAATGACATGTCTTGACATATTTTGTTTTTATATGTGTGTGATTGTTTTTTGTGTTGTTTTTAAAGACAAACTGTTTAATAAAAATTATTTTTTTAAAAAAAATTATTTATTAAGGAAATTAATAAACATCCAATGAGAAAATTATAACAAAGTACTTCTAGTGCTCACATTACATTTGAGTGGTCTTTTAGAAGTTAAGCTTAATAAACTATCTACTTAAAATAGGGGGTATTGTATTTTGTTCATTTGTGGATGGTTCAGAAAAGTAACAATACTAAATCAAGTTGTGTTGATTGTGTTTTTTTAAAAAAATTCCTTTGTATCCATTTAACATTTAGAATCTACCTAACATCTATTAATAAACTGGCAAAAAATAATGATTATGATTCATTTTGGCAAAACAGCCCACCAACAGTGGCAAATAGAATATTTGCAAAACAAGTATTAATAATAGCATAATTTCACATGATCAGCTAATCGTACATATGTATGAATTTCAACATTTTCATGTGTGCAATATAAACAGACTGTTACTCAATTAAGCATAGATGAACGAGATGAAATATAAAATATAGATATCAACTTTTATAATTAAAAGGAATTCCTATTATAATAGGAAATTGTATGCTGCCTTTAATATTTATAATCAAGTTGAAGGAGCACTGAGAACTTTTCAGAGGAGATGCTACAGCCACCAAAAAAACCAACACAATCCTGGGCTGCATTAACAGAAGGATAGAATCAAGATCACGTGAAGTGTTAATACCTCTTTATAATGCCTTGGTAAGACCACACTTTGAATATTCCATCCAACTTTGGTTGCCATGATATAAAAAAGATGTTGAGACTCTAAAACAAGTGCAGAGAAGAGCAGCCAACATAATTAGAGGACTGGAGGTTGAATCATATGATGAATGGTTGCTGGAATTGGGTATATCTAGTTTAATGAAAAGAAGGACTAGGGGTGACATGATAGCAATCTTCCAATATCCCAGGGGCTGCCACAAAGAAGAGGGAGTCCTGATAAAATTATTCTCCAAAGCAGCTGAGGGCAGGACAGGAAGCAATGGGTGGAAACTAATCAAGGAGGGAAGCAATCTAGAATCTAGGTCAAACAATGTCGACTGGTGACCCCCAGGGGGAGAGCCTTCTCTGTGGGGGCACCTGCCCTTTGGAATGAGCTGC
>JANHZT010006596.1:38798-49693 GCA_032468215.1 Stegonotus admiraltiensis | reverse complement strand
ATAGCCATAAGTGGGAAGAGATAGGTACTAGGAAGGATGAGATGAAGAATAGTAATACAGTCTTAGTAGTTAATTTGGCGGTGTTGTGGGAATTAGTTGTTAAGCAGAGTGATGGCATTCGGGGAAAAAACTGTTCTTGTGTCTAGTTGTTCTGGTGTGCACTGCCCTATAGCGTTGTTTTGAGGGTAGGAGTTGAAATAATTTATGTCCAGGATGCGAGGGGTCTGTAGATATTTTCATAGCCCTCTTTTTAACTCATACAGTATACAGTTCCTCAATGGAAGGCAGGTTGGTAGCAATCGTTTTTTCTTCAGTTCTAATTATTCTCTGAAGTGTGTGTTTGTCTTGTTTGGTTGCAGAGCCAAGCCAGACAGTTATGGAGGTGCAGGTGACAGACTCAATAATTCCTTAGTAGAACTGGATCAGCAGCTCCTTCGGCAGTTTGACCTTTCTGAGTTGGCACAGAAAGAACATTCTTTGTTGTGCTTTGTTGATGACATTTTTGATGTTGGGTGTCCATTTTAAGTCTTGAGATATGATAGAACCTAGAAACTTGAAGGTCTCTACTGTTGATAGTGTGTTGTCTAGTATTGTAAGGTAATTGTGGTCGTAAGTTGTTCTGCCCAGACTTGGCTTGTGTCTGTTTTTGTACTTCTTTAGGAGGTTTCTTCTGGACATGTTCCTTTGATGCTTGACTGTTTCAAGAGCGGGACACAGTCTTAGCCAGTTACTTGCCACCTGAGTTTAAGCCTGGCTGTTCCCTTTCCATCTATTTTCTCTGGAATTTCTTTGTTAGGGAGATTTGTGAAGGAGCCAGGTTATCTTTAACAATGTTCTGATGGCTGTGGTGTTGTCAATCAGCCATTCATGACAAATGTCTTTGTTTTTATCTGATATTCCGTGTATACGTTATATGCCGATAGTCAGCAAGAGGAAGGGAGGAGGATGTTTATCTTATTTTCCATAAACTGTTTTTTAGAATTTAATTTAAACTCACACCCCAGTCCATGGATACCTTTGCTGTGGAGCTACTTGCTGGGAAGGTTAACAGGCTTGTCTCACGCTGAAGAGCAACAGAACTTCCTTCCTTCACAGATCAGATCTTCTTAAGAATTCTTCCTGGTGGCTTCCTTGCAGCAGATGGAAGGACCGATAAGGTGTGCATGGGAAGATGGATCGGTGGCTGTATGCTTTTAGCAATCAAGGGTCTATCTATTGACAGTGGAAGAGGTTGGCTAGTTGGTTGGTGTTGTGTATACTTCCATAACTTCCCTGTCTGAAGTCTAAATGTTGGACTCCAGTTCGTATCAGTTCAAGCTTGGTTGGAGATGAATAGGCATCCTGGTGGTGCAGTGGTTAGAATGCAGTATTGTAGGCTAACTCTGCCCACAGTCTAGAGTTAGATCCTGACAGGCTCAAGGTTGACTCAGGCTTCCATCCTTCTGAGGTCAGTAAAATGAGCATCCAGATTGTTGAGGGCAATAGGCTGACATTATAAACTGCACAGATTGTGCTGTAAAGCATTATGGGGTGATATATAAGTCCAAACACTATTGCAATTCCTAATATCAATCTGTTGTGGTCCGCCAGCAGAGTCGGACAGTGAGGAGGCTGGGGAGGATCATGGGCCAGTCCTGGAGTCTGGGGAAGGCTCAGACGAGGGCTCTGCGTCAGAGCAGAGAAAGGGCCATCTGGGAGGTACATGCTGCCTCCAGAGCCTCCAGAGTCAGACCTCAGCGAGGCAGAGGAACAGGAGGAGCCTTTTCCCAGTGTGCGCATGTGCAGAGCTGCCAGAAGGCAAGAGCAGCTAAAACAAAATGGACAACTCAGGAGTAGGGCTGGGAGATGATTGGCCCCTCCCATAAGGCTTAAAAGAGGAGCAAAGGCCTTAGCAGGAAGCAACATTGTTCATTTGGTTCAGCCTAAAGCCTGAAGCTCTGTTTGATTCTGGACTCCATGTGGCTTTGCCAATTAGGTCTTTGGCAGCATGTCAAGGGAGATAAAGGTGGGTGATTATCCCAAAGAACTTCTCCCAAAGGACTCTTTATAACTAATTGGGACTCCTCTGTGAATGAACAGAATTCACAGCTGTTGCAATAAAAGAGGTTTTTGGGTCTACTTGTGTGTTTTAATGATTCAGGAAGCCTAGGTCAGAACACAATCTTTTATTATTTCATTATAAATAGCAACCATTTTATAATGCCTTGGTAAGAGCACACTTGGAATACTGCATGCAGTTTTGGTCACTACAATATGAAAAACATATGTTGAGAACTCTGGAAATAGTGCAGAGAAGTGCAAGAAAGATGATTAGGGGACTGGAGGCTAAAACATCTGAAGAACTGTTATAGGAATTGGATATGTATAAGCTAAGGCAGGGGTGTCAAATTTGATTTCATTGAGGGCTGCTTGAGGGTGGCTCGAGTGGGCATGACCAGAGTAGGTATAGCCGGCTCGACTTCACTCATGTTGGGAGCGCCTGTGGGGGCCTGAGTGCTTTTCTAAAGAAAACGGGTTCCTGAGCTCTGTTTTCGGCTACGACGGCCTCCTGCAAACCTCTGCCAGCAAAAACGGAGCTTAGGAGGCCCTCCGTTTTCACAGGCAGAGGCATCGCCAGTGAATGATAGTCCTTTGCTGTTTTCAGGGTGGCCCTGCTGGCCAGATCTAAGCACCCTATGGGCTGGATCTGGTCCCCGGGCCTTGAGTTTGACACCCCTGGTCTAAGGAGAAGAAGAATTAGGGGTGACATGATAGCAGTATTCTAACATTTGAGGGACTACCACAGGGAAGTGAGGGTCAACTAATTTGCCAAAGCACCTGAAGGCAGGACAAGGAGCAATGGATGGAAACTAATCAAGGAGAGAAGCAGCCTAGAACGAAGGAGAAATTTCTTGACATTGAGAACAATTAACAGTGGAACGGCTTGCCTCCAGAATTTGTGAATGCTCCAACACTGGAGGGTTTTAAGAAGAGATTGGACAGCCATAATATAGGGCAGTGACGCCTAACCTTTTTGCCATCACGTGCCGGGGGGAGGGGGGATGTCATGCGCACACATGCCCACACCCATAATTCTATGTGCCCTGCCCCCCGTGCATGCGTGTGACACCCCCCCCACTCTCCCCGCTCCTGGCACGAGATGGCATAGTAGGCTCGTTTGTTGCTCTCCCCACCCTCCAGATCCTTTCTAGGAGTCTGGGAGGTCGAAAATGGCCTTCCCCACCACAACCCCCAAGGTCCTCCTGTTTTCCTATTTCTGGTGGGCCAAGAAGGCCCAAAAATCAGGTGGCTGGCGTGCGCATGCTTGCTGGAGCTGAGCTCACATACCCACCGATATGTCTACATGTGTCACCTGTGGCACGTGTGCCATAGGTTCGCCATCACGGGTATAGGGTCTCCTGCTTGAGTAGGGGGTTGAACTAGAGGATCTCCAGCGTACCTTCCAACTCTGTTATTCTGTTAAAAGCAATGATAGAAACTAGGGACGCACAGCTCATGAGAAGGATAGAAATAGTCTCTAGGGCTTTTCTCTGTTAGCTGTTCACTATTACCGAGTAGCCTATAAATAGCATGGAGAAAGAAAAAGAAAACAACAACAACAAATATTACCGTGTTCTCGTGGGTAGATTGCTCACTGGAGCAGATGTTAATCCACATCTGAGGCTTTTTATAATGCGTTCTGCCTTCGTGCAGAATAGAAAATCCAAACACTGAACAGAACAGGGAGCACAACTCCCTGTTTACTTTAGGGCTCCGCTTTCCGGGGGAAAAAAAGAAAAAAACCAACCCCAAAGCTTCTGGATTTTACAATTCCAGGGAACCGCTTGTAACTGGGTCTTTAGTCTATTTCAGGAAAACACTCGTAATGACAGGAGCGCCTCCGAAAGGAAGAGAGATTGCTGAATAGGACTTTTTGGAGGTCAGGAGTTGCAACTCCAGGAGTTCGCATCCCTCCTTCCTCCCTTCCTGAGGCCTAGAAGAGATGGAATGAATTATGTAATGCCAGAGAAACCTAAGTATCTTTTCCAAAGTACCGAATTTAAGTTATTGGTGCGGTACGATTGTCACCACCGTCTCTGGGGTGAAGGGAAGCATCACGGGAAATAGCAGGGAGCAGCTGGCGCTTTCTAACTTGCACGATGGCTTTGCTTGCAACTGGTAAATTGTCCTGCAGGTCCAACAGGGTTCAGATCTTCCCTCTATCATCGTCACAATCGGCCTTAGGAGAAGTATGAGGAGAAGGTATTCCGTTTTCAATCAGCCTGGGTGGGATTTGGTTTCCCTATTTCTTCCTGCTCAGAAGAGACGCGTTCTGGAGTCTTTGTGTCATTCCCATCTTCTCATCTCTTCCGTTTTCTGGTTCAAAATGGCAGCAGCGTTCTTTCTCCTTTCGTGTGTGTGTGTGTGTGAACTATCCATGGGTAGTTGAAGGCTACAGCTGAGCTCTTCACAGCTGCTTTTTGCTGCTTGACGTTTCTTGGGAAATGGCTCCTGATTCAAATGTTCAGGTAGGTGTAAGAAACAAGAGAGAAAAAGGCAGGTGGTTTTTTGTTTTTGTTTTTTGTTTTTTGTTTTTTTTCCTGTTAGGAGAAATAACAAAGGGAGTAAGCTTCACTTGTTTTCTTCTCAGAAAAAATAATAATAATTCTGGAGGACATGCTACAAGACAGGTTGCTTTTTTTAAGCGTGTATTTCTTTTCTTTTAGAGAAGTTTGAGGTGTTTGTTTTTTTTATTTAAGTATTCTTAAGTATGCCAGAAAGCCATGTTTTACAGTGTTGGTTGACTTGTGCGAATAAATGGCATTTTTGAAAAAAAGAGAAGTGCTATAATGATCAAAGGGAGGCGGTGGCTCAGTGGCTAAGACTCTGAGCTTGTTTATCAGAAAGGTCGGCAGTTCAGCGGTTTGAATCTCTAGTGCCACATAATGGGGTGACCTCCCGTTACTTGTCCCAGCTTCTGCCAACCTAGCAGTTCGAAAGCACATAAAAAATGCAAGTAGAAAAATAGGGACCCCCTTTGGTGAGAAGGTGACAGCATTCTGTGCACCTTTGGTGTTGAGTCATGCCGGCCACATGACCATGGATATGTCTTCGGACAGCGCTGGCTCTTCGGCTTTGAAACAGTAATGAGCACCACCCCCTAGAGTCAGGAACAACTAGCACATATGTGCGAGGGGAACCTTTACCTTAATAATGATCAAAAGAAGTATTTTTTTGAGCAGATGGGAAGAACCATTATAATCTACACAACAAAGTAGACACAAAATCTGTAGCGCTTTCAAGATGAATCTCCATTATTTGGGTTGTTCACAAATCTTAAATCCTAGTAAAGTTGGCTTGCATTGAACCTGGATAGTATCTACATGCCTATTGCAAAAAGAATAAACTGTCAATTTTGGATATAATTATTGGATATTAATAACTATTACACTGACTAAGGCAAGTGCTGGTTCTTTTATGCACTGATATTTTCTTCTTATGCAAGTTGCATCTGAGGTCACTTTCGTAATTCTTCTGATATTTATTTACTTAGCAGACTTAAATAGCCACCCATCTCACAGATTGTGACTCTATGTGGGCATACAGCCACTGTGACAATAAAAACAGCATTACAGTAGTTCAAACACTAAGGTGCAAATATATATATATATATATATATTAAAAAGTAGGAAAACAAATTAAGCAAGATGGCCAGAGAATACCAATCCACTCCATATAATAGCAATAGCACTTAGACTTATATACCACTTCACAGTGCTTTACAGCCCTTTTTAAGCAATTTAAAGAGTCAGCCTATTGCCCCCAGAAATCTGGGTCCTCATTTTACCCACCTCAGAAGAATGGAAGGCTGAGTCAACCTTGAGCCTGGTGAGATTCGAACTGCCAAATTGCAGACAGCCGGCAGTCAGCAGAAGTAGCCTGCACTAAAGGTAAAAGGTAAAGGTTCCCCTCACATATATGTGCTAGTTGTTCCTGACTCTAGGGGGAGGTACTCATCTCTGTTTCAAAGCCGAAGAGCCAGTGCTGTCCGAAGATGTCTCCATGGTCATGTGGCCGGCATGACTCAATGCCAAAGGTGCACAGAACCTTCCCACCAAAGGTGGTCTCTATTTTTCTACTTGCATTTTTTACGTGCTTTCGAACTGCTAGATTGGCAGCAGCTGGGATAAGTAATGGGAGCTCACCCTGTTACACGGCACTAGGGATTCGAACTGCTGAACTGCCAACCTTTCAATCGACAAGGTCAGTGTCTCAGCCACTGAGCCACTGCATCACCACTGAGTCACCACTGAGCCTGCAGTACTGCACCCTAACCACTGCGCCACCGCGGCTCTAATACAACAATTTTGCAGGGTCTGCGATGGTCAATTTTATTAAATGTAGAAAAGCACAGACCCATAAATCCACTGGTTAAAAGTCATGGTGTCTAAACATTGGGTCATTTCTATAGAACTTAATAAGGTACAGGACACAGGCCAAACCTTTGCGAAATGAAAAGGGATCCTAACTTTCATTCATATGTACCCTGGGAGGATTGAGAGATGGACCTTCGGCACAAGATTCTGTTGTTGGCATCTTTTGGGCCAGGGGTCGGAACTCATTGCACACATTTTGCTGACCTTGAAAAGTTAAGCAGGATCAAACTGAGGAGAACTGATGAAAATATCAATTGACTGACAACCCCATTCTTTACTAGAACTGATGATGTTACCTAGTTTGGGTAATGAACATCTGCAAAAAACCCACCAAGCTCAGAGAGCACCAAAGGACCCACAGTCCTCCTCCTCCTCCTCCCCCCCACCCCTTTTTCTCCTCCTCCTCCCAACCCCTACTTCCTTCTAGCACTGATGAGGTTACCTAGTTGGATAATGAACATCTGCAAGAAAACAACCAAGCTCAGAGAGTACCAAAAAAACCCATAGTTGTTGTTGTTGGTGTCGTCCTCCTCCCTTCTAGCACTGATGATGTTACCTAGTTGGGCAATGAACATCTGCAAGAAAACAACCAAGCTCAGAGAGTACCAAGGAACTCATAGTTGCTGTCCTCCTCCTCCTCCTCCTCCTCCTCTTCCTCCTCCTCCTCCTCCCTTCTAGCACTGTTGATGTTACCTAGTTGGGTAGTGAAACATCTGCAAGAAAACAACTAAGCTCCAAGGACCCTTGATGAGAGCTTGAATGGGAGATGTCCAAAAATCCCAAGACTATGGGGAACTCTGGGGGAAAAATATCCTGGAAGAAAACAATGGAACGGCTGCCTAAAGTCATTGTCGGTCAAATAATTTGGAGTGAACTTGACATGTAGGACCATCAACCTTACCTACTCCTTTGAATAAGAGGAGCCCAAACAGAAAGGTAGACCCATTTTTGGAGAGGGGGTGACTGAAAGAAGCCAGAGGAAGTAAGTTTCCTGCAAACAGAGACTTGACTCCTTCACCATCTATTCCTACTTGTGATATCTTGCGCAATCTTTTCTCTTTAGGCCAAGTTTCCATCGGACAATATTGCACTACTGAGCTGCTTATCATTACAAGCCCTGAGTTTGATGCAGTCGTCGTTGTTGTTCCTGTGATGGATTTAGATTTGTTTAGATCAGGGATCAGCAACCTGCGGCTCTGGAGCCACATGTGGCTCTTTTACCCCTCTGCTGTGGCTCCCTGTCACTCAAAATATGCGTCACAACCACTAATGTGCGACACCTGCCGGCACATGATTTATTGAGCTTTTCAACCCCCGGTAGTCCAACCATGGATAAATCCAAGAAAATAAAAGTCTCAGAAGAAAACAGAACATTTAATTCAACTACATATGCTAGTTTTGTGGCCGCTCAAGAAATAGTCAGGCATGGGAAGGGTTTTGTGGCTCCTGATATTTTCTTTTCTGTGGGAAACAGGTCCAAATGGCTCTTTGAGTGTTTAAGGTTGCAGACCCCTGGTTTAGATGAATAGCTGTGGTTTTCTAAGTTAGATCCTCGAACGACTGGCTTGTCCGTTGGTAAACCTCTCCTAGAGTGCAAATCTCTCCATCAGAGAAGTTTGTCAACTGGATATTTTTTTTGCCCTCCTTCACACTTTACAATAACAATTGCCCGTAATTGCTGTGTGCAAAGTTAAAAGCACTCTCGAGTGCTCTGAAGGGTAATAATTTGGGTGTCAAAGTTACACTTATTGCATTGCACCAGAGAGAACCGGAGTGTCTGAACAGTTAAAAACAAGCATGTCCAATCTTGTCTCAGCATTTATGCAGCTATGACTGATAACTTTCATTTGAAAATTAAGAGGCTCGTACTTAGCTGGGTGGGTTAACCGCTGTTGTGTAGCAAGAATCGACTGACGGAGATACTGAAATATTGTTCAGCTCGTTTCTCGTTCGTGCAGAGCTGGGCTTTCTAGCCATGGCTGATTTTCAAAAGAGGAAAAGTTGCTAAACTGCCTGATGAATCCTCTGAAGCAGCCACTTCTGTTTTTGGAGGATTTCAATCAATCAATCAGAATAGAGCTGGAAGGGACATTGGAGGTCTTCTAGTCCAACCTGCTGCTCAAGCAGGGCAATAAATAAAAGCCTCTCGTGATGGAGCACATACAACTTCTGAAGGCAAGCCGTTCCACTGGTTAGTTGTCCACACTGTTAGGAAGTTTCTCCTTAATTCCAGGTTGCTTCTCTCCTTGATTAGTTTCCATCCATTATTTCTTGTCTTGCCTTCTGGTGCTTTGGAAAATAAATTGGCCTTCTCTTCTTTGTGGCAGCCCCTCAAGTACTGGAATACTGCTATCATGTCACTCCTAAGGAAAATTTCTTGTATAGTTTTGATTTTATTTTTTAAACCATTCTGATTACACTTACATATCATGCTAAAACAGGGGTGTCAAACTCAAGGCTCACAGACCAGATCCAGCCCACAATGTGGCTAGATCTGGCCTGTGGGGATGCCCTGGGGACAGCAAAGGACCAGCCCCAGTGCCTCAGCTCCGGGCCGGGCTGGCCGGGCAGGCCTTAGATCCACGGGGCCACCCTAGAGCCAGCAAGGGGCAGCCCCTACCACCTGGGCAGGCACAGGAGGTGGTGAGTGTGCATGAGGCCTTGCGGCCCTGGGGACTGTCTTGCCCTGCAGGCTGACTGTGTTCTGAGCGCTTCCCTTTCACCCAAGATGTGTGCCCTCACCGCCTGTGCGCATGCCCAGGGGGCAGGGCCAAGGCATCGGGGCAGTCTCTCACTGGTTTCAGGCAGCTGTGGGGGTCGGATCTAAAGCTAACCATGTTCCGGCCCAGATGGCCACAAGAAGTTGTAGATCAGCACCCTCACTGATGCCTCAATGCCCTGCTCGGCAGCCTGGCCTTGCAGCTCCCTTTCACTGGGACTGCCCTGCCCCATGTGGAAAAGCCATGGCCAGCGGTGGTACGGCCACCGGCAGCGCTGCCAATCTCTCCCCCTCCCCTCATCCCTTCCTGAGCATGGAGGAAGGAAGGAGATGGGAATGAGACAGACTGGGACCTTTAGGACAATGATGCTTCTGCCTGCCAGCATGTGATGGGTGATCACAGGGGCTGTGGGGCAAATGCAGAGGTAGATGGCGGTGGCATGTGGCTTCTAGCATTGCAGGGTGAGGGTGGAAGCAAAACAGCATCAGGCACAGAGTTGGTCTAGGCCTAGAGGGAACAAAGAGGAGGGTGGACAAAAAGGGAAGCCACTGCTCTGCAGGGTTTTTTTTTAAAGCTGCCAGAGGCTCTGGGCAGAGGCTTCCCATTTTGACTCCTCCTCCGTTGTTGCTTCTGCATGGCTCTCAGCTCAGCTCAGCTCAGCTCTCCCAAACCCATGCACGCGTTTGTTTGTGTGTGTGTGGGCGCGGGAGGGGGGTGCCTCTCCCCTTGGATCCCTGCGCTGTGACATTGGGGAGGAAAAGAACAGGAGAGTAAGAGAAGCTGGGATGGGAGCTTCTTGCATCCTTCCACGGGGCTGGGGCAGGAGCTGGGGGCAGGGCGTGATGCAATTGGCAGGTAGGGGGGGGTGCAGTCCACAGTACCTTGAGCATACACCATTGAAGTAGTAATAGGTGAGAAAAAGAAACAAGCACTCCAAAAAACCAGTTTTCATTAATTTGCAGTCTGCCATCTCAGAAGGTCTCTCTTGAGGGGGCGGGGCTGCAAGGGGTAAGCTGAGAGCCACATACATATAAACAAACATGTGTGTGGGTCTGGGAGAGGTGAGCTGAGCTGAGCTGAGAGCCACAAAGAGGCCCATGAGCCTCTGTCCATCGCTGCCTGCCTGTTGCCAGCTCTCCCCAGAGCCTCTGTCAGCTTTAAAAAAAAAGCAAGGAAGGAAGGAAGATTGATTATAGTAAGAGAGATGGAGGGTCTGAAGGAAGTCCTGCCTTAGCACTTGGCCACCAGCAGCCCTGCTGCCCTTTTGCCATCCCCTTGTCCCCTCCTCCTGACCTCTCCTGGTGGCCTTCCATCCTATCGTTGAGGATGCTTTGGTTACAAAGCTGGGTCTCCTCACATGGAGAGGGATCCACACACTTTGCCCTCCCATACACACTATGAGCCAAGGAGCGTGAGCATAGCAGTAGTAGCCTCGAGGAGGAGGTAAGTGCAGCTGGGTGCCCCCTTGGAGAAGTGGGGCTGGGCTGGACTGTGGGGTCCCGGTGCCCTGGCAGCTCGAGGGCCAGGTTGCTTGTCCTCCACTGCCCAGAGCTCTGGGTGGCCTGCACCGCCATCCAGGGGTCCTCTGTGTGGTCTGAGATGGATGGCGAGGCTCCTCTGGTGGACAAGAGTTTGACGCTCACCCTGGTCTTGTCTTCCTCCACTGGAGACAATGGATCCCCCCAGCGCCGCCTGGGCCACCACAGGGGCCCCCAGACAGGAGCAATGTTGAGCTGGCCACATAGCCCCGCCCAAGGTC
>JANHZT010006595.1:0-10797 GCA_032468215.1 Stegonotus admiraltiensis | reverse complement strand
TGAAACCTAGTGTGATGTAGTAATAAAGTGTTTGACTGGGACCAGTAAGATCCTGCTTAACCACAAAGCTCTCTGGGTGATTTGGAAGAATCATTCTTCCCTCAGGCCAATATGTCTCACTGTGGGATAATTGTAGAGATAATATGGGCTTTAATAGAAAAACAGAGTTATAAAGGCAGTTGATAATAAATTATTTAATGCCTTCCTATTACAAACTGTTATCCTTTTTATTTTTTGTTGGACAGTATAGAAATGTAATAAACTACCAACATGCTCATCTTCTCTAATATTTGAATATGCTAAAAAGAAAGAAACAGAAGATTGATCTCACATATAAACAATAAGTACCTTCCACTCATTTGGAGGATGAACTGCCATTTATTATTTTTCTATCCCATGTTTTCATTATTAAAATAAATCCCACAGTGAAGTTGCTACTTTGTATGGACAGCAATAGTAATAGTTTAAAAGAAATAATGTTATAGGACAAAGTTTTATGTGGAATACCTGTTACAGATCTCAGTGGAATTACATCTTTAATCACTTTCATCTTCTTTAAGAAAAATAAGTTCCAGTTCTTCCTCCAGGTGTTGTTTCTAAACCTTTTTCTACATTACTTTTTCCATATCTGGAAATCAACATTTAAGGCAAAGATCCACCTTATGAGGGTAATGTAAGAAATATTTGTAAACCACACCATTTCAAATGACAAATGATGGTGCAGTGCAAACCCCATCACAAAAATAGTGCATATTATTGTTAAAATAATCTTGTTTTCTCCAATCTGATACTATCAAAGTCTTTTTGGACAATTGTTGATCAAGATGACTAGCATTCTTGAAGTGGAAGTCCAGAATATCTGGAAGACAACTCCACAGGGAAAGCTGAAATTTTCTTTCTTCTACTGAGATTTTGAAAATATTTGAGGCTCTCATTAACTAGATAGCAATTCAGGTTATAATTGAGTTTAGGTAAATAATAACATATATCCTCCAAGACTTCATTCTGTATATCTTCCATTTCAGTAAATAGTGTGGTTCTCTTATTCTTGGGTTGGATTCACTTCTCCATGCCCACTAGTTCTTGTAGTTATATTCCAATTTTGTAGGTTGCAGAATTTCTAGCTGAGAATTCCCTTAGATCAAATCTGAGTTGTTCCACTAGACAAACTGATTCAAAGATTGATGATTAGGAAATTCAATCTCCTGAGGTCATCTGAACCAACACAAGTCATCACTCCATATGAAATGGTGAAGTTACGAACCGCAGAGTGTGATCTACACTCGCCCGCCACTCATGCAAGTGGGGATGCGTACACACGTGCTTGCCTGCCACTTCCATGGTCCAGTTCTGAACAGCTCACGGCCTGGTAGTGGGCCACAGCCCAGGGGTTGGGGGACTCCTGGGTTAGATACTCAGACTAGGGCTAATTTCTTCCAGTTGAGGAATACCTATTGCGAAGTCTAATATAAACATTTCTCTGAATTAAAATAACTGCATTTAATACCTATATTCTATTGTTTTCTTTGCGTATTTATAACTCCACCTATGTTTAAAGCATGCTTCTCATCTTTTCTAAAAAGTATTTCGCTATAGTGTTGTACTTAAAAATTTACTGATAAAATGCATTTTAAGATATAAGAAATATATAAGAAAAAATGGTCTTGGGGGGGTGCACTGCAATATTTGTATTTTTTTCCTTTTTTGTATTTAGATTTGTTTGTATCATGTTTGCATTCAAAATAAAAAATAATTTTAAAAAATCGTGTAAAAAAAAGAATTTTAAGGACAGGATGGAATTGAATGGAACTTGAGTGGAATAGAATTTATTAATGGCTTTGACATGAAAATAAGAAATAATATTTGCCTTTCATTCCAAAGGGCCTGAATAATGTTTTGGGGGAAAACAATTGGAAGTGACAGTAGGAACTACGATATGACTCTTCAGAAAACGAGCCTCTTCTGCATAGTTTATTTTTATTTATTTATGTAAACCATTTATATAACCACCCATCTTATATGGAACTGTGGGGGACTGAACAGAATGTGGGAGGGATCGGCGCAAAGGAAACATAAATGTCGTAACTCCAAATGATTCCACACATTTTATTAAAAAAAAAACCACTGGACTATCTGAGCAATGCAGATTTTGCTGAAGAGGCAACAATTTACTCGCAACAATTCGGCGAATGAGTCAGCGGCCTCAAGGGACTTGTAGGCACGAATCGCAAGCAAAAGCAGGAAGGGGGAAACAAGGCAACCCTGGTCCTTTGCCCGCCCAGCGTGCGGCTGCGCGACACGTCACCGCTTGCACTCCCCCCTCCCCGCCGCTTGCGCAACGCCGGCACATTCTTCCTCTTTGCCGAGGGCTTAACTAGCCTCCGCCGTTGACTATATTTGGTTCACCACGAGGTGACCCTGGTTTGAATAAAAAGGCTGCAGTCAGCAGCTATGAAGCCTTTCTTGGTACGGCTCAGTTTGGACACCGACGAAGGCTCGAAACCGATCCCGCCTGCGAGGGAACACTGAGCCTGCGCCCGCCCCGCTGGCTCTAATTATAGCGGGGGCCGTTTCCTTGCTAGGCGGGGTTTGCTCGAGTTGAGGCAGCGGCTTCCGCAGCTTGTGGCTTTGCCCTCCGTGCCCTGCAGCGGTACGTGATGAGCTAGCATTTTTTTTTTTTGCAGGCAGCTCAGGGAAGGAAAAACTCGGCTGTCGGGAAAGCTAAACAATAAAAAGGGCTTCGATTCTTCTGAATCCCTAAAATGCACCTTTCGAAATTGCCCGGATCGGGTTTTTTTAAATTGCAAACTCTTCCATGTTTCTTAGCTCAAGATTTTAGAGAGGAAACTGGAGGAATGCGTAGTAATGAACTTTAGCCTGGCTGGTGTGTTTGTAATTTTTCTTTCTTTTTTTTACAACTTCCTCTTAAAAATGAGTTAGGTTTCTCAGAATTTGTATAGCACAGGAAGGCGAGTCAGAGACTCGATTTGATATGTATCTGCCTTTTGAAATAAGCGAAGCTGTGTCTGGCTGGGTTGGGTGAGGCTGAGCTCTTGAGTGGCCGGAAATAGGATGACCTTTTTTTTTTTAACTTTTATGGACATTTATTTTGACTTGCATATTTAGTGCTCAGTTTTTGTTTCACAATATTAGCAGAGTGTGGTTGGTTTTGCCCTTCGTGTGCAACCCAGTAATACCAAACATGATTCAGGTAAGACCTGCTCCTGAGGTCTACTCTTGAGGATTTGGCCTCTGTGATGTTTCAGTGTTCATCATGAGTAAGGCTACCAAATACAATGTATTTAGCTAGATTCATTAAATAGCTTTTCAGGGAACCAAGGTTGTTTTTTTCCCCTGGGAAAGCTGTTTTAAGTCCAGCTTTTCCTGACTGGCAGATTCGAAGATGGAAGAAGATTCACTGCTGATTACCTGCTATGAGCTGTTAAAAACACAATCATTTTATGATGGTCACACCCTGAATTACAGTTTTCTCTGCATGCTGAATTATGATATGATATATTAGTTTGGCACTTGTCCCAGCCCAAGAGTTTGTAACACATTTCAGGCCTCTAGATTAGCATGTACATCAAAACACATGGTTCCCTGTACACCCCACAAATCAGAGTTTTTCCAGCCACTTCCAACACCATCCCAAAAAAACATTCCTTGTAGAAACAAGTTTTAAACGGCTCAGGGCTGAGCTGTAGGATAGGAGGAAAACTTGCCAGTTTATATTGGCAGGGGTGAAGAAATAATACTCAAGATTATAGTCTTTGAAGGCGAAGGTGAATATGGCTGTGTAAACATTAGTATTTGGACTTAGGACTTTGCTTGGAGCAATGTGCACCTTGAACAAACCTTAATGACAGAGACCACATGGCTAGATGGCAGTTCAAGTGCTTGGTAAACAAGTTAATTATTTACTAGCACACAGAGTCACTTCATTTTTAACCCCTTTAAAATCACAAGGCTGATGCTTTGTAAAAACCCTGGTGCTACAGAAGTTATTTCTGATTTGTTTGTGTGATTTTTCTCAGTAACTGAAAGTATATGTGTGCATTAAAAGAGATAGCTTCTAAGATGTGTGAATATAAGAGAATGCCAGCTACGAGGTTGACTCTCCATGATTTTCCCAAGATGCAGTTTTTCTTGCAAGTAGCATACTGCGGGCAATCTTTGTACATCAACTCAGGCAAAAGGAAATATTTAAGTGCACTGTTTTAAGCATTTTAGATGGAGATGGGTCCCACTGATTTGTGGGTGGCTTGCAATATTTTAGGATTATGATTCCTATTGCAAGAGGTTTCATTAAATTAAATTTTAGATGGATTCTTTTGGATACAATTTATGGTGTTTCACTCCTCACTTCTCATCTTCAGTATCTGAGAGGCAGGAATAATTTATCCTTTCCTCACACCCCATCCAAATCCCTCATGCACAATGATCACTATTCTCTGGCAATTTGATAATAAACCTTAAAATAGAAATGGCCAAACTTTATCACTCAAATGACACAAGCTTTATCACTCAAAGTTTAAACAGGTTTCCCAGGGGGAAAAAAACCTCAGTTCCCTGAAAAGCTATCTAATTGATCTTGCTAAGTACGCTGTATTTGATAACAAGATAATAAGAGAAACATGTACGCAAAACAAAAACCCTAGGACTCAAAATTAGCTGAGTCAATATAAGGTAGTTTTCCATTCTCTTATGAGTAATTTCTAAATATTTCCTAAGGGAACTTGCTAATATAGTTTTCTTTGTCAAAGGCACCATCTGCCAGTAGCACAGTATTTCCTATCTCAGTTACCATTCATCATGTAACAAAGGGACAGGCTCCAACAAATACTGCTGGTAATCAGATGATTCATCTCCAAGATTCCCAGAAACCACTTAAGGATCACTTTCTCACCTTGAAGCAAATCTCACTCAAAAGGAAACATTGTGGAGAATAATAGAATCACAAAAATGGTAGTACCCAAAAGGGAAATCCTTGGTACTGTAGGGTGAATCATTTCTTGTCTTGACAACCTGGATCCAGAAGCAGGGATCTTTCTTTCAACAATGCTGTCAAAGTGCTTTCTTCCTATGTGAAATTGGTGCTGCAACTTGTGGTGATTAATAGCAAAGCCTACTTTTATTTATTTACAGTTCAGCAGATCTATAATTTCTTCAGCCACATTGCTTTCTAAAATTGGTTCTGAAATTGCACACATGAAACAATAATTCTTAAAAGCAATTCATGGTTCTTCTGTGAGGGATCTTCCTTGGCAAACAAACCTCAATGTTTTGATTTTAGCTAGTAAACATTGAGTCAAACCTTGGCTAGCTTACTTGTGTGCATGTGCCTGGGTTAGTGATCTCCTTAAAATGAACAAGTCTTTGCGATTTGAGAAAGCCAGAATAAAAGGGTTATCATGCTAAATCAGATGAAAGCCTACCAAGACCCTCCTCCCCACCCCTTAATTAGTCAGTCTTATGACCCTGGGAAGCTCACCAGCACAACAGGAAGATTATGGCTTTCAAAATATGATTTCTGATCTCTAGATCAGTCTTTTACACTGATCTAAAGTGCTATCTGTTCAATTCCACTTAGGCTGGCACAAACTTATCTTTACAATTTGTTGTCCTCATTGCCAATTCCTATGCTGTCTTTGTCCTGTCTTCCTCAAGTCACTGCCAAATAGTGTTATTTGGGTTGTGAATGTGCTAGTTATGATGAGTAAGCTAGTCATGATGAATAAGGTACCCTTTAACTTTGCTGCACTTTCCTTTTAGCACAACACCAGCAAGCAGCGAGACCATCTGCTAGTCAAGGCACTACAACAAGGAATGGAGTGGATCTCACTTCAGGACTCTGTTTGGAGTTTTCTAGGCTGGTTTGTCTCCCCTTTCCGCCACACTTCATTTGGGTATCTCCCAAACTAAAATAACATAAAATAAAAAGCATATAATGCAAAAATGACCTAGGAAAGAAGGAAATAGACCCTGCCATGATTGTTCAATCAGGCTGGTCCAACCTGTAGCCCATGGGCTGGAAAGCTCTACAAGCCCTACAAGATCGCAAACCTTAATCTAATGTGCTTGTAGAGAGAGAGAGAGAGAGAGTGTAATATATATAGTATGTATGTATATATATGTGTGTGTATGTATATATGTGTGTGTATATGTATATAAATTTATATTTGCTGATAAATAAAGGGAGACTTAGCAAATATAAATTTGGTATAAAATGGTTTGTCATGAATGTGACTGCTTGAGGACTCCTGGATTGGAGCTGAAAGGCGAAAGGCAAGCAGTATGCTCCCTCCCATATTGGGGTAGACCAGGTGCTTTGACAGAAAAACGTGTGTGTGTGCATGTGCGTGCATGCATACATGCATGCATGTATGCTTATATATATGTATGTTTATATGTGTGTATGTATATATGTGTCTCTCTCTCTGTGTATAAGTATAAGTGTGTGTGTGTGTGTGTATGTGTATATATATATATATATATATATATATATATATGTGCGCGGCGCAAGACAATTCCTCTTCTCTCAGTGTGGTCCAGGCAAGCCAAAAGGTTGGACACCCATGAACTAAATCCTTTAGAGCAGTATTTCTCAACCTTGGAAATTTTAAGATCTATGGACTTCACATTCTCCAGCTGTCCACATAACTTAAAGTTGCCAAGATTGGGAAACATTGCTCCAGAGTGAGATAATGGAAACTGGCTTGTAGCAGGACAATTAGATCTCATAGAGAGAGGAATGGATATGGTTGAAATGGACATTCCCTAAATGGATGAATTTGACTACAGCAAATTTTAACAGATTTATTTTTTTCCCTGTCCCTGTTCCCCAGGAAATGAAGGCAATGGCATGCCTACCATTTCCCCTTCGCTTTTTTTTGCCTGTAACAGGAACTGGATAGGATAAGTTGAGCTAAGAGATAGTTAACTAGTGCCTCTCTCTAGATTATTGAAGTCATCTGCAGGATTTTGAAGTTGGTCTTTCTCTGTCACTGTCCCCTTTCTCTGGAACAACACTGTCTCAGAGATCTATTGTTCATTGTCTGATGTCCATTGTCAACATTAGACAGATTTCAGCTCTTTCTGATGTTCCATAAAGCTGTTAAGACATGTCTGTTTCAGCAGATGTTAGGGACCTGTGGAACTGGCTTTATTCATTTGTTCATTTCCTCCCAGTGAATGCTTTATATATGTGAAATTCCTTGGAGTTGGGAAATTTATCTTGGCAGTTTTAACTTTCACACTGCTTGTAAATGTATAAGCTGCTTTAAGTTATGATTGCATGACATGTAAGTCAAATAGTAAGTAGGTACGTAGGGAGGTAAACAAACAAACAAACAAACAAACAAACAAACAAATAAATAAAATGCCATTTAGCTTCCATGACTTCTCAGGCTGTAATTCAGTATCTTACTCACACTAGGGTAAGGTATGATTGACAGTTTTGTAAGTTAATGTAGTGTATGAACCTTGGCAAATGGGTTAGGTCAGCAAACTTTGAAAGTGTAGTCTTAAAACAGAGGTTTCTTTGAGTAAAGCTCAGCTCCTGCTGATACCTAAACATGTCTGTGCTGTTTTCTTGACAACATAAATGGTTTGATATTGTCTTCCAGGATGTTTTTGATGTGCTTTCAAAGGAGATGTCTGTCTATATTTATCTGTCTGTCTAATCTATCAATCATCCATCTGTCCATCCATCCTGTATTTTTACCCTACCACACAGGCTGGATTTATGTTGCTGAATTACTATGTTCCAGCATCCCTTAATATTGCTAATCCTATTATTTTTCAACCACTGAAAGTCTGTTATCAGCATGACTGAACAGGAAAACATTTCACCTTTCTTTTGTTTCACTTCTCTTTGAGCACTTCTGCTTATAAAAGGAGCATAAGGCCATTTTTTAATATGGTACCAGGTCCCTTAAGGATATTGGAGAGTTCCCAGCATCTTATCAATCCTTGCTGAGAATCAAGATCAACACTGTAAAATAATTGTCAGTGCCATTCTGTTACCTTTTAGGGTAGAAGACGACTGCAATATATACTATAGGTCATATTACATGAATGGGTATAATATCAAGCAACAAAAGTCTGAAACGCCTATCATTGTCTATGTTTATGTGTAGAGACAGAAGTTAACACAATCCTGAGAACTAGGAAATAATATCCATATTTAAGAAGAATCCATTTGTGTCCCTTTAATTGTAACATAAGCATCTTGAGATAAATAGAATTGATAATACTTCGATAGAAAACTGGGAAATCTGTTCACCAATGCATATAGATCTCTAGTGAGAAAAATAAATTTTCATCAACCTAAACTTACTATATGAATACAAATTCTGTGCAACTGAGTAGGATTTATTTCTAAATTGTACTATTTAGGCCTGGAATTACACATATCAGGCTACAATTTGCAGACAGGTATTTCTAATTTTAATATAAGTAGCTGTTACATTTAGCTGCTACATTGAAAGTAGTTTCAGTTGAAACCATGTACATAAAAAGAGTTCAGAACTGGATTTTTGCCTGAAAGCGTTAGAAAAGTAATAACCTTTATAAAAGTAAGAGGCAACATCTGGGATAGTTCAGTTTAAAAAATAATATTATATGTGCCCTTAATGCATTTTACTTATGTAACTACGGTGATAACTCTTCTAAATTAAAATAAGAATACATCAGTTATTCATAAAGCTGAATTCCATAAAGCAATAGCATACAAGTATCAGTTAATTTAGGGTTAACTTTAAGAATTTCTTCAAATGTAGTTAACATTATAGACCTACACACCTTTATTTAGAAGACTGTTCTACTCACCTTTAGTCCGTACGCGTTGATAGGATAGAACATTGAGAGTAAATTATCATTGTAAAATGAAAGCCTTTATAAGGATTTATGATTATTTCCTCTTAGGCAAAGGCATTGAATGAGTTAGCTGAGCATCCCAGCTACAAAGTCTGGCATGATGCAATTGGTAAATATACATTCCATTCATCTGTTAGTACAGCCTGACCATCTATGATAAAGGAAAGGCGTTTATTCTCATTCTGTATTTTTTGAACACAAGCAAGTAAATGATAGTGAGTCAGAATTTTGTGTGGCCTACCTAGATCTGGCAGAACATTTCTGAATTGTTTGTCTAAAGAAATCAGAGCAAGAGGAACTCTGCTCTGCTTAGTTCGTAATAGTTGATCTGCACTTTTGACAACAGATTTACCTTAAAGATATATGTGGGAGAGGAAAAGAGATTAAATAAAAATACAAATCAGTTATGTTTATATAAAATGAAAAAATCCCTTTTGTCATTCCATGTTTTTAAGAAATCCAACTGCCTCATTAGTTTCATGCACGTTATACTTATTAATATTTTAAGTCCAATATTATGATCCTTAAGCAAAAGTAGAGACTGCTTTTAACTGTACATTTTATGATCACATTAGTTGTCCTCATAAGCAATCAATCCAGATTAATTTGTCTTATTTCTAATATATGGGAGTGATTTTAGAGTTTTTGTGTTTGCAAACTTTTTTTTTACATTTTTACAGAAAGTAGTGTAATATAATTAATTGCACTATCTGGTTATATAAAAATGTGTATGTACCATAAGCTGGAAGCTTTCAGTAAAACTGAAGGGCCAAATTTTAGTGGCATTGATTGGATAGTATAATCCTTTATAGATCAGTTCAGCATTCAACTAATTTTGATTTTTTAAAAAAATAAAGGACTGTGGTGGGTCTACTGAACTCATTGGTGAAATATAAGAGTATACTTATTACCATAATTTGAATCCTTTTTACTGTTTTAATAGTACAATTTTCAGTACTAAGCAAATTGCAACAGCACAGAGCTCTTAAAATCTTTGCATTGAACTTGTGAAACCCCATGTAAGTCATCTTTGAAACTGCAATGCTTGTAAAATTTATATAAATTTATTGTAATTTTCAATTCTTCTTCAGCACTAAGTCTGATTAGGACTTACTGCGCATACATCATTAGAATTTCAACTACAGCAACTTCTCTGTATTTTGACTGAGGACATCTAAGCTGCATTGGTGCATAATGTTTTCTACTGTTTTTCCCTGCACTGCAGTGAAGAGAACATTTTTAGAAGTGTTTCTTTCCATTCAAAACATATTTACTTAAGATTACGTCCAAGGAACCTTTCTTCCACCTAAATATAATAAGGGCAGCGTTTGTATGGTTCATATTAATGTTCTGTCTTCCACTCAAAAAATGCTTCCACAAAACTGCAACATCAGATCCTTCCTCAATGGCTCCCTCTCATGTCAGCAGAACACTGTATCTATTCTCCCTGGAAGTAAAGTGAGAGGTTCTGGCTCAAGTACAGAAGAAATTTCTCAGGATCCTGTTGCCATAAAAAGCCATCGGGAGAACTCCACAAATAAACCTTTTCCTAAATATGATTTCATAGGGTATTTAGCTCAAATATACCATAACTAGTAGTATCCAGAAATTGTGTATTTCCCTTTTCCTTCCCACTTGCCTGGATTCTGTGCACCTTAAGATAAAAAGGAATAGTTCTCCTTATTAAGAAAAAAATTTTTTTTTCCTGATGACACTTTGTTCTATTCTTCCCTATCACCTTCTAATAAAGAAAGTAATCTAAAAAAAAGTTGCTTTGGCTACTAGGTTATGTCAGTAGCTGCAGGATTATATTTTAAAAAATAAAAAGATGATAAAAAAGGACTACATTCACAGAAAGTGTTTAAATGCCTGATTTCACTTTATTTAATGCAAAAGATTAAAAAAATAGGAAAAAAT
>JANHZT010006590.1:45164-57173 GCA_032468215.1 Stegonotus admiraltiensis | reverse complement strand
AGAGCCAAGTTTGCCTACCACTGATCTAGACCAACTGCAGCAGTGTCAGAATCCACTAAACCATTAAAGCTGGCACCTTTAAGAAGCGTGGACTCCACCTCCCAGAAACATGCTGGCTACGGAAATCTGGAAGTTAAAATTCACATATCTTAAAATTGCCAACTTTGAAAAACACTGCATGAAACCATGGCTATCCAACTGCAGCACTAGAGAAGACCTTCAGAAGTTCTAAGGAGACTCGTTCTATTGCTTAATTATATTTATTGCCAGGACATTTTTCCAAATAATCCATCTAGGTTTCCATTCTTTCATTTTATTCTTTCTTTCTTTAATTTCAACACATTGTCCCTTGTCCTGCCTTTTGTTTTAACTGAGAACCAAGTTTCCCCCTCTTGCATGGGACAGACATTTATATATCTGTAAACTGCTTTTTCTTTTGTATGTGAAACGTTCTATTTCCTTTAACTTTACTCACAAGGTTTAGTTTTCAATCCCTTTTATGATTCACACACCTTGCTTTTCTATCTTCCTTTTCAGAAGTGGACCCAGTACTCTTAAGTATAATCTAACCAGTCCAGAGTAAAACTGAGTTATTACACCTTCCGTGATTTGAACATGCTACTCTTAATGCATTGAAGATATTTTTCGTTTTCAGTGGATCATTCATGGTGAAAGGTAGGCAAGCCAATGACCAGCTGCTTCAGAAATTCAATTTCAAATGGAAATACCTACCATAGTGCTACTGGTGGCAGAAACCAATTTATCCTCCATATCTGTATAACCTACAGGAAAGAAAACAATATTTAATCCTTGCTAATATTAAAATTGTGAAATGCAGTATTTCAAACAATTGTTAGCTTAATTTCCCAAATTCTTTTGGTTAGTTTGCACCAGTTCATGCACACTCCTCTATCAAATACTTCCGTCTCACTAGAACTTGCAACCAGTTACAAAGACCTGAATTACAAGTCATTCAAAATGTATTTTCGCTTGCCTTGCCGAGAATCTGCTGGTTCTTTTAAACACCCATTTCTTGAAGGTGGTAGGAGTCCTTGACTCATATTAACCACCAGATTTGCCTCAACTTGCAGTGTGCTAGTTTCACAGAGTTTGTTTTTCTTGAGAACACAGTGTGCATGAGGGCAATGCATTGTTGCAAAGAGTTTGTGTTGAGAATTTCGGAAGAACCAAGACCGCTTTGTAGATTAGTTGCAAAGAGAAGATAAAAACACAAGAAGGGGAAAAAAGTCGTCTTCAGAAAAAAGTGATAATACAATGGGATGTCAAAAGACATGCCCCCCAAAAAGAGTGTTAAAAACGTATCAAATTAACCAGAGGATAGCAGTTTTTCTTGAAAGGCGATTTAGAAAATTCAGACAATACAAGACTCTCCCATTGCTGGGCATGTGGAAACAAGGGTATTGGAAGCATTACAAGTTAAATATGTGAACCAGGTGGGTTACATTTGAACGATCAGAAAATATGAAGCAGCAAGTTCTCCAAAGTTCTTGAATTTTACCCAGCTGAGGAACCATTTTGCATAGACACATTCCCAGGTCAAAGCCAAGAAATTCAATACTGTCATCTGAAATTTATTAGACAAATGGTATTCAGCAAAGTAAACAGCAGCACAGTAAGTCTAAGTTGAAATGTAACGTCAGATTTATGAACTATGATCTTTTACATATTGAAACACCATAGTTAGCAAAAACAAAGCAAAACATGAATTTGACCAGGAGTTAGTTCTGAGAAAGACCTACCTTCTTCATCTCCTGAACCTGAAAACTCATCACCTTCATCGTAATCAATTGTTAAGTCTGATCTTGCATCCTCATCATCTGGCAAGTCACCAGATGCAAATTCCTCTATGTTCAGTTTTGGATCCATAATCTCAGTTTCTCTCACCTAAAAAGAAAGAGAGAGAGAAAGAAATGAACAACTGAAGACCAATGACCAACCACAGGGTTTGCAATACAAGGAGACGTTCAAAATGGTGACTTTAACAGCTTGATTTGACGACTCAGAACATGTGACCAAATTTCACAAGTATTTGAGAGCTGCATATATGCCAAAACAACAAGCAAATTATTGAAGATTGAAGATTTACCCGGGGCGGGGGGGGGAGGAAAAAACACTGGTACCTCTGCAGAAAACCATAAGGGAGGTAAGATTAGTAATATATCTAAACTGGGGCTGTATATTGAGCAATATTCATGCCATTCAAACTCCTTTGTTGAC
This sequence comes from Stegonotus admiraltiensis, assembly GCA_032468215.1. Classification (NCBI taxonomy): domain Eukaryota; kingdom Metazoa; phylum Chordata; class Lepidosauria; order Squamata; family Colubridae; genus Stegonotus; species Stegonotus admiraltiensis. The sequence goes on along the minus strand of JANHZT010006590.1, from coordinate 54,935 downwards.
AAGGATTTAAGATGGGATTATCAGATCATCACTTTAGAAACAGGACCTAATTTGTTTAAAAACCCAGATCCAATAGGAAAGAATGCAGTAGTATAATTTGTTGTACTTGTGTTGCCATTCCTCCATAGTTAATTTTAAAGATGGAAACAAGATTTGATACAGTGGGCAAAATGGAATGGGTTTCTTACAGCATTGTCACTAATTCACTTTTTTGCCACACATCATGCAACCAACTTTTATTTTACTTGTATACTGCTAAGTGAGCCAAGTGTACTTTTTTCCCCAGACTGGGAATGCTAATGTCTAAAGCCAGGTATATTTAAAGAAAATTATTTACTTCTCTGAGGCCTTTACCTATAATATAATAGTAAATATTTTTAAATGGGACTATTATATTCAAGTTAAAACTGATAGACTTGTTTGTACCTCAATCTGAAAATTTAGCTGACAGAGGATCAAAGGGGCTAGTCTGTAAAAAAATATTAACTCACTTGAATTAAGTGTTCCATTAAGAACATTTACCCTTTATAAAGCAAACTCAGCAACTGCCCTTTGAATTTTTTTTTTAAAGGTTTCAATGCTGGGGCCTAATAACAGCTACAGATATAATGCTAGCATTGCAACAACCGATAAGCTGCTCTACAATACATAAAAGCCAAAATGACTTTGCCAAGGTTGAGATGTCAAACTACATGATTTTATCAGAGCCCATTTGCCTTCTGCCTTCAAGAAACCAGAGAGGACCTGTATTACAGTGCTACGAGATAAGACCACTTCCTGCTGAATACCACTGAACCTTGGATAGCGCAGTGACTGGGGCATTGCAATTTAAAACTGCAGGCAACTCCATTCCAAAATCAGTGGGTAGTTCTGTTACTTTGATAACTTGTTGCCTTGCTTTTGAAAACAAGTTCTCCATCTGCCTGAAGAGAAGTATCAGAGTTTGCAGGCAAGTATAATTTAATCCATTCATTTAGCAGCAGCAGCAGTGACAACTTGCAGTGTGCAGAATGGGAAATGGACTAGAATGAGCCTTTCAGATTCTCCTATCCACAGCCCCAAAGGTTGCACCATCCATTAGAATGTCCTTCTAGAATGTTTATGTGTCGAATGACAGCTTTGAGAATTAGATCAAAGTACCTGATACAAGCTCGGTAGCACTTACAGAGGCTGCCAAATGGCTTTAGAAATTCCAAAACAGCAAGGTATGGCGGTATGCCAAGCTGCAGAATCTACAGCAGGGGTGTCAAACTCTATTTCATTGAGGGCCGCATCAAGGTTTGACCTTGGGGGGGGATGGGCATGGCCAGGGTGGGCGTGGCCAGTTCAACATTACTCGTGTTGGGGGCGCCTGTGGTGGCCTGAGCACTCTGCCAGCAAAAACGGGCTTCCGAGCTCCATTTTCGGCTGTGATAGCCTCCTGCAACCCTCTGCCAATGAAAAAGAAACTTGGGAGGGCCGCACGCAGCCCTCCTGAGCTCTGTTTTCACTGACAGAGGCACCAAGGGCCAGTCCTTCACTGTTTCCAAGGCAGCCCCCCGGGCCAGATCTAAGCACTCTGCAGGCCGGATCCTGCCCCCGGACCTTGAGTTTGACACCCCTGATCTAGAGGCTCTGAATAAATCTTGCATGATCAGAACTCTGCAAACAGGATATGTTTTGCTAGCAAGTGTTGGCTTCTGATGCCAGGGCTATTGGGAACTCTTTGTGCATGTCACTCATGAACTCATACACTGTGATTCACTTTTGTCCTCTTGCAAAACAGACATAATGGACACACCTATATATGCCAACTCAGACTGCATTCACTTTATTGACTCATCAATGAAGCTTTTCTTCAACAGTCATTCTGTTGCTGATAAGAGATTTGAAAAGACTGAACAGATTTTACTACAAGAAAAGAGTTGAAAACAATAGTTTGTGTGTGTATTAACAGAAGATAAGCAAGGCCAAGGACCAGACATATATAATCACACTTCTAATTAGCAACTACAGGAGTTTAATTGAATGAGTATAAATAGGTTTTAGTGGTAAAACGGGGCACTTTACGCAATCAAAGACTTCATTCAAAAATAATGTGTTTCTCAAATGTTAAGACCATCAACACCAAGCTGTCAATATATATAGACAATATGTAGAATATTAACTCTTTTAAAAAAAGGAAAATATAAATATTGGCATAAAATGTGCTTTAGTAATACTCTTTCCCACTTATATTTAAAACCTTGAATAAAGAGTTTTAATTGCATGCATGCTCTTGCAGCTAATGAGATCTGTCATCAACTCCTAGAAGGATTTTAAAGTAGTAATCATAATTTTCAGACTCTTTTCAGATTTTGTTGTGGGTGTAGTAAGTGCTGAAAATCCACTTTCAAAAGGGTACATTAAAGGAAAAATCAGCTGAACATTTAATAGCCTCTTTACTAAGAAAATCTCATTTTCTGAAAATATGAAAGTCCAAGTTTGTAAAGGATACATTAAAATACCTAGATATTAATCAATTTGTTTAATGTAATGTTGAAAGTCTCTTTAGGAAATTTAATTACACAGGAACCTCAAAAAGTAGAAAGTACTTTTAGTCTAGTTATTCAATCTTGACTGAAGTCGGGCATCTTCACCATTCAGAGAAGGGGTGTCAAACTGGCAGCCCACATGCCGGATGCATCACGTGCAGGCCACACCCACCCCAGTTCCACAAAGAGGGAAAACATCACAATACATCATGTGACGGCAATGTGACGCCGCGAGTTTGACACCCGTGATCTAGATGAAGGCCTAGTCACAGCAAGATCTGCCTTGTTAAGGCAGCCATATTTCTTTGCTCCTTTGCCATGTGACATATTCTTGATCTTTGGTTAGATTCCAAAGAGTCCTTCATCTTATCTCACGTTTCATATATCCTGCACTGTTTTATTTTGACTGGGATTGTGCAACATACTTAATCAGGTCAATGAGTCCCAGTGGCTACATTCATACAAAATAGTATGCTATTTAGTTTTAACCTGATCCTTTACTATATTGGTCACTGAATCTGGCCTGTTTGATTAGCTTATGGTTCAGTGCTTTAGCAAACAGATATGTCCACAAGGGTCCATCTGTCCCATGTATGTGCTGTCAAAATCTGTAAAATGATTTATCACAATGCCATTGTCACCATCTTTCAAATTTTGATATACACATTCCGCAAAGAGCAATGGTATATCCATGTAATCAACCAGAGTTGAACTCAACTCAAAAAATGACTTAATTTTTTACTGTACCAAAAAACCCAGACAAAGGGTCAACTAAATAACCAGATTAAACAAGTGAACCAAGTTTTCATTTGAAATAGGATATCTGACTCACTCAGAAACACAATGCATTAAACAATATACTTTCTATGACTAATACCAAGTTTATTACAAACTTCGTATGAATAGACCACACACTTTCTCCAAAACACATCCCATATGCAGTTTTAATTACACAATTCTATGTGCTCAGGAATTTTAACGCCACAATGGTAGAATGGTCAAGGTACTTGACTAGGAGGAAGGAGACTCAGAAGCTCACTGGGTGACTTTGAGTCAGTCACTCATTCCCTCAGGCCAATCTACCTCACAGTTTTTTTGTTGAGGGGAAAGTAGGAGGATAGGAGATACATAGAGCCCCCAGATGAAAGACAGGACATACATCTAATATTTAAATTTAAATACATATTGGCTGTCTTTTCTGATATATATTATTGTCTTGCTTTCTCCCGCCCCCCCGAGAATTTCAGCTTTATAAAAGTTGTTTTTATATATTTTTATGTGTAAATATCGAGTAAATATTTAATTGGCAGTATATATATATGCAATCAGCTTGACTACCTTCATCTGGTCCTCTTAATATTCAACTCAAAGGGGAAAAAAGGTGGGGGATATGTAAACATTGCTATTCTTCTTTAAAAAGAGCCCCAGGTTTCAAATGATTTACTTTGCTTGAACAAAGCCCTCCAAATTTGCTTTTTGTAAAATAAGCTGGCAATTTTACATGGGATCCATTAGGCTGTCAGTCATCATTTTTTTCTATACCAGAAACATTCACTAGATATATACTGCATTGGAAAAAACTAGATAAGAACAGAGTTGCTATACATTCCCTTTTTTTCTATAGCTTTCAGATTCTTATGAAGAGGAACAGGGATGGTGTACTTGATTTGCTGGCTATGACCTGCTTTTTATATATATATATTTATATAAAGCCAAACTTGGGTTTAGAACATACGATTAGCGTGATATATAGATGCTGGCTTTGGGTTTTTTTTTAAACTCCACCATGACTTCATCACAATACATGTGCCAGAAAGGTTTTTGACGGAAAAGGAGTTCTTGCAGCTCTGACAGTCTCCTTGAGCTTGGCTCTTAATCCACTCTCCAGCTGAATCCTTTAGCTACTAGAGTCTGTCATTTCTACATTTAATCCAGTTCCAGTGTATTTTCTGAGCATTAAGCAGCTTTTACCCATATTGAGTGCCAAGTGAGATTAGTAAACATCATAAGGAGGAGCAGAGGGGTGGAGAAGCAGATTTTCTAACCTACAAATCACTGAAAGATTTACTTCTCAGCTACCAGCCACAAATCTATGCAAGCACAGAAACATGCCTTGAAGCTGCTAGTCAGGAATGAAACTGCAGAAATATATAAAAATTTACAATCCTGATATGTTAACTGTAGAACTAATGCGCCCAATAATGCATAAAAAATAGTATTAGAGCATAGAGTAAAGATACTGTTATTGATATGGCTCTCAGGAAAGCCAGCAAACCTAATAGCTTCTTTTTCATGACTTGAAATGTTTAGGGTCCATTCAAGAATTATAGTTTAATAACCAGTTTGTTGTTTTTCAGACTGACCTGGTGCTAATTCAGAGCACCCATTTGCAGATCATCTTGAAGACAATCAGATTCTGGAGAAATCTTATTTGTGGCTTTAGCAAAACAAAGTCTCTGACTGAAACCTTCAAATCTATCCAAGGATTGTCCGAAACCAAAGATCAGAATTTCCTACTACAGATGTCACATTTTCTGCCATTTTCAGTAAGACAAATAATTAAACTTCAGATTATTCTATTTAATCCTTATTTATGTGTGCATGGCAAAGAAAGTAAAACAGCCCCAGCAATCAAGTGCATATTTTCACATCCAAAATTCTGAGCCAAGCAGCTCAGAAAATGAAGCATCAATGTACCATTAACAATTTGCAGCCTGCAGAAGTACATTTATTTTTTCTGTATCCCAAAAAGAAAAATGTGCATGGAAAATCTGTATATCTTTTACAGTATCTGACCAGTTCAAGTGATACTTTTAGGGAAGCTGCCATTTTTGTTAAGTTGCCAAAGGGACAAAGAGAGGTGAATTAATTTGCTTCTTTCCTGGGGAACTGCCTCATCCATGATCTTGCATAACGACAGCCAATGAAAATGCAAAACTCTCTGGTGGGGTGTGGCACCTATGTATGACAGGTGGGTTTAAAAACAATTCTCAAGCCAGTAAAACATTGACTTTAATGGTACTATGATTCTTGCCAGTCCTGATTTTTCAAACATGCTAGTTCTTGATTATGTTCTGACTCAGATAGGAGGTGCAGGAGGAATGGATCCTATTAAATCTAAAACAACACCCTGCTCCCTCCCAGACACGGTCATACACACTCACGTGTGCACTCTTTTCTGAACAGTACATAATTCAACTGTTTACTTAGGTGGGCAATAATATAACTTGGCCATATTTGTTCAATTTCCCAGGAATGTGCAGAACAGAACGACTGGAGAAACAGAAAACTCAAGCATAGAGTGCACACGTGAGTGTGTATAAGCCCTCCTTCACACAACCAGTGGACAATTGTCTTCCAGTGTATTTTATCTTGCTAAGTATCTGTTGACTTTATCAAAATTAGGAAGGACTGAGACATGTGTGTCTTTATCAGGGCTATTCATTTTTAATCCAGTCTGTAGGTGAATGGAACAAGATTGTGCAAGATTGGATTAAAATGGCAGAAAAACCCTGATTAAGACACACTTGTCTCAGTTCCTTCCTAATTTTCTCACACTCCAAGCGCATACAGATTTGAATGCAGAGATCCTAGGAGCAAATATTTCTGATATCATAAGGGGTGGGGGACGAGAGAGATTGCAACCAATAATTCTTCCTGCAGCTCCCTTGAGCAGAAAATTGAAGAGCGTGAAAGGTGGCATGCAAGAAATGCAAACCTAATTCCTTCCACTTCTGAATCAGAATAGAAGCAGCCCTCTTATTGGGGTAAAAGCAACTCAGCAACTACCATGTTGGAAGGTTTTTCCTGTACATATATTCTTTATTTATTGCAATTTCCAAAATAATAATAATAATAATAATAATAATAATAATAATAGGAAAATGTCAAATCCAATCTAAACATCTGGCAGATAGGCAACCAACCATATACTAACAATGTTGGCCATTTTTAAAAGATTCTGAACATTATCGTAGCAACAGGTAGGAATGCCAGGCAAACGTTATTGCTACAGTATGTATATTTAATTGCCCCACGTTTTATATAATCATATTTTATTTTCAAAAGTTCTATGAGCTATTGTTCATGGAAGTTTTGAAAATAATAGTTGATTGCACAAGAAACCAACAAAAAGAATTACAAAGTCCCACATAATATTATATAATAGTGAGAAAAATGTTCATTTTTAGTTCCTTATACTTAAGAAATAAATTTTCCATTTCAATTTGCTCTTCTATAAGTACAGCATATATAAGTCCCCCAGATAATCTATCCCCTAACCACTTTGATTCTAATGCATTTGGCCAGGAATTATGCAAATTTTTAGTTGTAATGTTTATCATTCCTAATGCAAAAGTTGCTTCATCCAAGCTTGCAAAGCAAGATCATGTCTAATTTCCTCTTGGTTAAACTATTGATACTTCTATCTTAATTGACCCAGATTTCAAGTGCAAAAATTCTCTACCTACATACACAAATGGCAAAAAATATTAAAATGACTACCTCGAGAAGATATTTAATTCCATAAAAAAATCATCCTGATTTTCAAAATTGTTTTAAAGAAATGTAGGGTTCCCTGGAGGCTTACCTTCCATTAAAGAAACTTTGCTTGCCAGTATAAATCTTTCAATTAAACTGGAGCAAGAGTTAAGGAGGTTCTTGTGGGTACACACAATTAAGGCAATTCATTAATCTAGTCTAAACCATTACCCTGGGTTTTTTTTTTCAAAAGCAGAAAGTTTCTCATGTAATGTGTTAGTTTTGGTTCAGCCAAATCCTTTAGTTTGTAATATGGTTTAGGTTTAGCATATGTGTTTTTTAGCTGGTGTTTTGACAGTGGCAGGATACAGAAAAGGGTAACTGAGGACTAAAACTTAAGAGCCAGATGTCTGCTACCATATCTTCATCCCAACAGTTTATAACGGACTACAGCAGAGGTCTTCAAACTTGGCAGCTTTGAGACTAGTCTTAAAGCTGCCAAGTTTGGGGACCCCTGGACTACAGCAACCCTTCTGTCTAATTACTTCCAAAACTAGCAGGAGAAAAGCTTAGCTACTAATATTTATTAATTAAACAAATTTACATAGTATTTTTTGGCCTTGGAGGTCTCCAAGATGCATTGACAAGGTTTAGGGCAGCTTTACTGTAGCAATAAGCTTACCAGATTTACCTAACATGACTTAACGGATTGTGTTATTTGGACAGAACCTTATTGAGAGAATTCTAACGGCAGCTCTGAAGGGTAAACCTGGCACACCCACAGCCTCCCCCCCCCCTCCTGCAGTTACCACATAACCTCTTGGCAGCCTATGTGGTCCAGAAGGTGTCTCAGCCAAAGTAAATCTTGTGCTCTGCAGTTCATTAGGTTTTCAAATCCGTTTACAAAAAATGCTGCTTTGAGACTTGCTGACCATTTGGAAAATTTGTAATCTTTACATCTGCTCTGACTCCTGAAGTTCCTTTAAAAAACCCTTTGCTAAGGGATTGGGCAAAGTGGTAAAAGGTTTAAGTCTTACAACAAGAACACTGAGCAAGAAAAGAGAAGTATCACTTCATTCAGTCTTATGACTCCACAGTTCTAAGGAAGTTCAGAGAATCCTTCTGTCAGCAGACTCTGCTGAAGTTATGGTCATGCACCGATTCAACTCTGTAGGTAATCAAACAAAAGGCCTTGTTGTGCAAGACCTCCACCCCATCCCTCCAGCTAGTCAGAATACAAACTACGTTTTAAAATAAAGTCACTTTTGAATGGGAACTAATCCTATGGGCTCAGAGTGGCAGAACACTTGGATTATATGCCTTCAAGTTATTTTCAACCACTAATGTCCACATAGATTTCCTTCATGATCTGTCCCTAAGTCTTTCAGGTCTTCCAACACTGTATCCATTGCTATTGTAACTGGAATCATTCACCTTGCTGCTGGTCATTCTCTTCTTCCCTTCCACCTTTCCCAGTGTTAGAGACTTCCAGAAAGCACTTGCACTCATTCTGAATGTGTGAATTACAAGAACATGGATGCTAACAGAATAGGCAAACTAAGAGGGGAAAAAAGCTAGAATTCCTTATTTAGACAGCATTTTAGGTAAATAAAGCAGTGGTCCGGAGACCATCTAGTTAGTATAAGCAGTCCAAAGTCATGGTAAGCAAGAGAGAGAGAGAAAGAAAGAGATGACATTGATTTCTCATATTACTAGTATACTTGGACCCAGGCAGGTATATAGCTTGGTATCCAAGTTAACAAATGAGATGCAGAATAACCAATTCTAAATTGCAGAACATTACAAACTTAAGTGCTACTCTGCTAGAACAGAACAAAGCATTATGTGTTAGTTCATAGTGCCCAACCAAATACCATTAGCCATGAGCATAAACGTGTACAGGGTACAACTGGTACTCAGAAACATGTAGCCTTGGATCTTCCATTTTGATCATATACTACCTTTTGATTTGAGGTTAACATAAATCTTTTCAGCACAAAGATGCATTCTACCTCTATGCTTAGTTTTTTTAACTATGCCTCTCAACTAGTTTGCCTTATCAGATCAACTTTTTAGTGTCAAGAAAGCTTGATTTAATTATTTGTCTGGTATTCTCCCACTTGTTATATCTGGGATATTTCAGATATATTCAGATATACTACGAAGATAATCCAGGCTTGTCTGTACAGCTAAATTCTTGCATGATGTCCATGCTAACTGTTTTAATCTAATCAGGATGCCTAAAGATTAGCATAACTTTTTAAATTTGCAACTAATGAAGATATAGCCTGTGACCTCTTTGGTTAAATCGCCTTTGCAAAATCATCAGTTTTGACTGTTGTAAGTCTCCCTATCACCATCCCTATGAAATAGATAAAGTTAAATACATTAATACAATACATGTAATAATTCCAATCTAGTTCATGTTTTTAAAAGGTTAAAATTAGATTAGAAACATGTGTGACTCTTCGACTATAGTTCCCAGAATTCCTCAACTATAGTCCCCAGACTTTAACCAGAGTTGCTTGGAACTCCAGTTCAATAACATCTGGACAGACTGTTCATCCCATTCTATAAAATAAAGATATTTAATTAGGCAAATAGATGCATTAGTAGTAACAGCAGAAGTAACTTTCAGACCAAGAAAGATAATTATTTTCCTGCTTTACTCCCATGAACATTTTAAATCAAGATGGCCTCAAAAACAGTATTTATCCAATTTGGGGGAGAAGACTTGGAAAAGTTAAGCAATGTTGTAGGACCCTAGGTTAGACTGAAA
>JANHZT010006589.1:34672-55682 GCA_032468215.1 Stegonotus admiraltiensis | reverse complement strand
CAAAAGTATGAAGGCTATTGCTTAACGCATTGTAAGCCGCCCTGAGTCTCCGGAGAAGGGCAGCATATAAATCAAAGAAGAAGAAAAAATTAGCTGCAATGAATAGCAGCTTCAAGGAGGTAAAACTGATTTCAATTTATAAAATTGAAAAGGTTCCACAAAAAAACATAGTTTTTCTGTTCTGATGAAATTGGAAAATATGTAGATTGTTGTACCTAAATTAAAAATATATATATAAATAGGGAGAGCTAGTTGGCATTTTGGTCTTAGATACCGATTTCTTGTGTGCACATTCATCCATCCATCCATACATCCATACAGATAGCGATAGCGACAGAGATAGATAGATAGATAGATAGATAGATAGATAGATAGATAGATAGAGGTAGGTAGGTAGGTAGGTAGGTAGGTAACTAGGTAGATAGTACCATGATGGTGAACCTATGACACCCCCCTTCTCTGATGGCACGCGAGCCATCACCCCAATTCAGCTCTGCTGTGCATACATGCGTGCCTCTCACCAGCCAGCTGGTCTTCCAGTCTCCGCTGCACATGCCAGGGGACATGCAGGGTGTTTGTGCAGGGGCCAAACACGCATTCACAGGGGCTGCACATGTATTGCACATTGGGGGTTTGGGTGCACATGGGCACGCATTTGTGTGCACATGTGCTTTGGGCACTCAGTCCAGAAAAGGTTAGCCATCACTGATATGGTATATATAGTATATATACTATATATATAATATACAAAATTTAAATGGCCACCCATCTCACAAAATAAGGATTTCCTTATTGATAGGCCCCTGTTTGTGTGAGTTGGAAGAAAAGCTTCCAACTCCATTTCCTTGAGTACCGGTTCTCCACAGGGCTGTGTCTTGAGTCAGCTACTGTTCACCTTGATGACCCATAACTGCTGTGCCAAATCTGCTACAAATCATATTGTGAAGTATGCAGATGACACAGCAGTGGTGGGTCTTATCTGGGATGGCAATGAAAATGCTTATAGAGAAGACATGAATGCTCTGGTGGAGTGGTACAATAAAAGTAACCTAAATGTTAATAAAACAAACAAGATTATCATAGATTTTAGAAAGAGTCAGCATGGTTATACTCAGTATCAAGGATGCAGCTGTAGAGGTGATCAACAGTATTAAGTACCTGGGGGTGCAGATAACCAGCAATCTGAATTGTTTTCTCCACATGTCTTCCTTAGTGAAGTGTGCAAACCAGCATCTGCATTTCCTGTGTCAGATGAGGAAAATACAACTTTCTCCTTCTGTCCTGGCCACTTTTTACTGAGCATTATTGAGAACATTTTAACAAACTGCATCACTGTTTTGTTTGGTGGCAGAAGTGCCTCAGAGAGAAAGTCCATTCAGAGAGTGGTCAGGACAGCCCAGAAGATTATAAGAAGTTTGCTTCCTGTTATTCAGGATACTGTTTATAAGTGCCATGTGCTTAGGACTCAAAGCATTGTTTGAGACCCCACAAATCCAGTCTGTTTCTGTTATTCCCAGTCTGTTTCTGTTATTCCCCTCTAGAAGGAGGTTTAGAAGAATTTCTAGCAGGACTACCAGATTCTGTAACAGTTTTGTTCCCTATGCCATCAGTCTGGTTAACTCGCAAGATTTGTTTCTCTTGCCACGTACATGTATACATCCGAATTAGACTGTGTTGTTTCTCTATGTCATATAATATATGTGGTATATGCATAATTTTGTATTTATTTTGTCATGTTTATGTAGTGTATATTGGAAGTGGTGACCCTTTGAGAGCTGTATGCAGTGAAAGACGATTATGCTGGGATGGACAGTAAAATTCAGATGATTATGCTGGGATTGACAGCAAAAATAAAAATGATTATACTGTCTTTTGCAGCCAGAGAGGTGAAGGAGGGAAATTTTATGCCAAAATTCAAAGTCCAGGGACAGGTCTACTACAGGATAGGGAGTTTCATGGCGGGGCCTCAGCAGCAGCCTTCATTTCTCCAGATATACTTAGTTGGTGATGATGGCTGCAAAAGACATCATTTCGAAGCATCCATTGTACTTCCAGGCAGCAGAAAGACAGTCTTTTCCCTTTAACTGGTGTTACAGTAGAAGGAACAGATTCGTCTGAACTGAGGAGGTCAGTGTAAAAAGTGAGTTGGGGCTGGGACTCTATGCAGGAGAAATTCAGTTCACAATCCATTGGCTCAGTGGTGGTCAGTGATTGAAACACATGAGGGAATATCTCTCTCGCCGCCTTGAGTCCAGAAGCAGTTCCATAGGTGGAAGACGTAGACATTTTACGTAGACGTAGACGTAGACATGAGTGAAGAGTGGAACTTCTGCCAGTTTGAACTGAGGTAATGGAATGTGAGGCAAGTGGCAGTTGGAACTTTTCAGGTGGGGAGGGGGAGTAGAACGTCTAACTCCTTAGCATCAGAGCGTGTAAATATACTGTATATGAAATACTAATGATCTGATGGTCATTTTGAAAAATCTTTTCTTTTCTTAATCTTTTTTTTTCTAGAAGCCAAGAGGAACGTACATGCCAAATTTCAAGTTTTAAGCTTTACAGTTACACACACACACACACACACACACACACGTGTTGATAAATTAATGTCTGTTACCTCAGTGTTGGTTTGTTCATTAACTAGCAGGATTGATCTTATTTAGTATGATTTAGATTTGTTACTTCAGAAAAAGAAGGCAGGGTTATCTCTCTCTCTCTATATGTGTGTGTGTATTGCTCATAGATTTATCTGTTCATAATGAACTGCCATTACATAATGCAGGATTACATGTCTTGTAGAAGCCAAATGTGACTTCATAAAATGCCAACACTACACCAAAAGTTGCTGCCAAAATGTAATCTTTGTGGGGGAAAATGAGCAAATTGTTAAATAGATGGGATGTAATATTAACTAGATTAAATCAAGTAAAAGCAAATTAAATTTAGTACACCAGATACATTTATTTGGGCTGGTAACACTGATAATAATATTTTGACTGTCCACTATGGCAAACCTTTCCGCAGCTTTGTCCAGACCGGTCCTCAGTTTTGTTATTGGAAATACTGATTTTTGTTTTGTTATTGGAAATATTTGATCGACAAGCTCAGCATCTTAGCTACTGAGCCACCACATCCCTTATTGGAAATACACATATTGTTAAGTAATAATCATATGAAACATAGTCTGAAGTAGAAAATGAAGGAATTGTTTCATTTGCTATTTCAACGTCACCTTTTTTTCTGACATTTATTTTATTTCCCTAGTTATACCTAACTGAAAATTTCCACATTCCTTTCTAATTTATTTGATGAGACTGACAGTTGAAGTCTCATCTGCACAAAGAACATATAGTGTTAAAGGCTACCCCAACCAGAAGGCCTAAGAGGTGCACATATATGGAGCTGGGAAGCCCATATCCTGCTGCACTGAAGCCCAAATCTCCAAGGCTGGTGTTGGTAGGATTACAGAAGCCAAGAGCTTGGGAGGAAAGCCAGGAAATTCCACAACAATGACTCGAAAGAGATGACTTCAGAGGGCAAGAGGCACTTTCAGTTGGAAATAGCAGCAGCTGGCTATACTCAAGAGCTGGCAATTACAGAAAGGATCCTAAAGGGAGTCATTAGGTCACCCCCGCAGTTCTTCTCATCCTCTTAGCACCTGCTGGGAGGGAAGAGGATGAGATGGGAAGGGGGTAGGTGGAAGGGAGTACTTTATTGTGTGTGCGGTGATTTATTATCAGCAGGCGGTGAGAGAAGGCTTCGGAATGCTTTAAAAGGAAGATGCTATGCTCACCCTTTCTGGAGTAAACTTGAGAATCTGGTCCAAAATACAAGAGGCCACTTTAAAAAGCTATCCTTTATGGCTTCATACCATTAGATGATACTAACACTACATTTAAAACATGACATTAATATCTGGCTATTAATATCTCTCTATGAATAGATAGCTAAATTATATTATCTTTCACAGAAACCTCTTGCTTAATTAATTTCTTTATTTTCATTTCATCAGATATTTTACAATTTAGATTAAATTGAATTATTTAGATTTAGAGAAAGATAAACAATAAAAGTATTGATAATTCTACCTAATATTCCATGGAAATAATTTATTAATACAACACAATAATATGAACCCACACATCAGTATTACATACTATATCTTTAAAAAACACCATTAAATAAATTCAAAATTACAGTTCGTCTTCAGAGATATTTATCTATTGCTTAATCTGTATTTGAAATATTGAATCATCCCACAGCTGTGGAAATCATTTCCTAAAAAGTTGTCCCTCTGCTACATGTGTAGGTGCTACATTTTTCAGCAAAGCAGGTTTCTTTTTTTTAAAAAAATAATTGGTGCTTACTTTTCAATTGTGAATTTCTAAGGTGCTGCAGTCAATTCTGTCAGTTATTGAAATAAATGACTAGGAATTTATATCTTTCTGAGATCTTGAACAAAAATTTAACTGAAATGTAGACAGGAGGGAGGGAGGGAGGGAGGGAGGGAAGGAAGGAAGGAAGGAAGGACCGAAGAAGCAAGAAATACCTATTTTGATTTAGTACCTTATTGTGTACTACCTATTACCTAAATAATTTAGGATTTTGTATAACTCCATTTTACTAGCGTATCATCAGATGTGCTGTAAATAGGATGTGCATGAAATTGCAACTCCACTGATTTTCCATTGGCAAATTAACAGAAACTTTGCTAATTTATGTCAAAAGATCAGATCTAAAATCCATTAAGCAGGAGAACCCTCTCGCTCTTCTTCCTTAAGAACAACATTTAAAGACAACAAGCTTCTAATAGTTGAAGTAATAAATGGTTATTGATATTACAAAGTAGAGTTCATCAGATTACAGACATGATCAGTAGACAGATGCAGATCTTCAGCAGGAACTGTGTTGTTAATTTAAACTGGGAAAGGAGAGGATTAAAAAAGTTGATAATACTGCTACCTATATTGCCTTGGGCAAACATAGGACGTGTGTAATTCAGCACTTGGTCACACCTTATGTCCACTAGTATGCAAATTCCATACTGTAAGAACACAACTCAGATTTCACAGCACGCTGAAATGCCTCTATGGTCACGAGTTATCTACATATAGAATTCACAGTAGGAAATCTGGGGATGGGAAACCTCCATTAGATACTTGGCATACAAAGGGACTGCTTTGCATAACACAGCCTGACACTGCACAGATTTAAACAAGTAACTAGAATCTCCCTGCCTAGAACCTTATTGGAGATATGCTAACATTTTATAATGCTCTCCTTGAGCAAGTGAACAGGACAGAGCAGGAAGAGAAAATGACATGCAATATATTCCGCAAAATGAATCATTGCCAGATATAACAATTGCCCAATATCTCAATTGTTGTAATGCTATTTCCTCTCCTGCAACAGGGGGAATCTGTACAAGCACACCAATACATGAGTTCATTCTCATATGCAGATAAATTCTCTGTTGACCAAATATATATAATCCTCCATACCCTTTCTGGCAATTTTAAATTTGCAGGTCCAATTCATCTGAGGAGAAAATAGGCCGAGGAAAAAATTTTTATAGATCAATCTCAGCTTTTTGGAAATTCAGTTGTCCCTACATTTTCATACACACCCTTAAAAGCACTAGATCCGTGATGGCAAACCTATGGCACAGAGCCATGTCTGTGGGCATGCAAGTGTTGCCCTACCTCAGCCCAGTGTGCATGCACGTGCTGGCCAGCTAATTTTCGGGCCTTCCAGGTCCACCAGAAGTCAGGAAACGAGCTGTTTCTGGGAGGGTGGAGAAGGCCGCTTTTATCCTCCCCAGGCTCCAAGAAAGCCTCTGGAGCCTGGGGAGCATGAAAAATGGCCCTACCGGGCCCACCGGGCCATCACATACCAAAAGCAGGGGGAGCGGGGGGGGTGTCACACGCATGCGCAGGAGGATGAGGTGCATTGAATTATGGGTGTGGGCACATGGGCGTGCAGCCCCCCGCACTCGCCCCGCTTTTGGCATGTAATGGCAAAAAGGTTAGCCATCGCTGCACTAGATACTCACAATCGCTGCCATCCACACCTTTTCCCATGGCAAAACTTCAGCCTAGTTCTACTTTAAAAAAGTCTAACTCCTCCCTTAGATCAAACAAATTGAAGAGCTCCAAACTTTGCTGAGCAGAAGGGTGACATAAACAAATTAATGAATAAATTTAATAAATAAACTTTTTCAGTTGTAAAGCAGGATAACCAGAATAATAGGCTTGGAAGCAACATTACTGTTAGTTTTTCATCATTACTAGCCACTTCCATACAAACTGGTAATAGAGCCTATTACCTATTTTCTGAATGAAATCTATTAATCAAACAAAGGCACTAAAAAGAAATTATTGGCCCTCAGTTTGTTTTATATGCACTGGTTTCATCTGTCATGAGTGTTAGATTCTCATATCCAAAATGTTTTTGCTGCCATGAAATAAAGCAAAAACCAAATTTGGTAACTGATATAATATCCATGTAGTGATCGCAACTTAAATCAACCGTTTATCAATAACCAAACCTGAGCCTCTTTGGTAGGAAAATAAAAGCCCTGATAACAAGGAACTGAAAAAATGAACATAAGTGTTTGGTGCGTGCACTGGCAGTGAAAAAAGTGTGTGTGTGTGTGGGGGGGGAATGAGCATGAGTCCATTCCTATTGCAACAGAGAGATCCTTTATGAAATTCCTGGAACTCTTTAAAGGTTTGGTGTTTTATAATATGGTATTTAATTTTTTGCTGTACCTTGTACCAATCCACCCCAAAGTCATAATGATCAAGATCCTTTAGCATAAATAGAAGTCCATTCTGAAAAACTGCATGCAGGGAAATTTCCCAGGGCCCTCCATCTGTTATTAAGATGTGCACTTTTGACCATTTCTGGGCTTGCTTCCCCACATGCATGTTTTAAATGTTGACAGGGAAACATCACATTAGATGTGATTACAACACTGGGAACAGAACTTCAGTCATCCTCCTGAGCCAGTTCACCCCCTCTGCAACAACACCCAACCCAGGTCAAGACAGCTGTCAGAGTGACATGTAATCCAGATCATTCAATGGCTAATTGAAAAACTTTGCAGTGACCTCAGCTACTGATGGATCAACAAACAGCCCACTGGACTGTCACACATTCCATGTCATGATCGAGTTAATCTGCCTGAACTAAATGGAAGGTTTAGCATGGTGCATTTTATGTGGTTGAGGAAGGTCTATGATGGAACTACAGTATTTTCCCTTAGTGATTAAGAAAAAGGACAAGAAAAAGGGCTGTTCACCTTGTGACCCTAATGGCAAACACACACTGCAAAAATGTGAAAAGGCGTTCTCAGATATTAGAAAACTTCAATGTTGGTTAATATTTATTTAATTCAATGTATATAGTAGCCCTATTGAACAGATCCAGGTGGATAGCAACAGTTGAAAGCAAAACAAAGAGCACAAAATAAAGTACAAAAGGAACATTGGTCTTACCGCAAAGGTTCTTTCTCCTTGCGCTGTGGGAGAGTCCATTGAATGGGTTGTCCTCATGTCATTGGCCAAAGACTGGGTTAAGATTTGCATAAAGACGCCTCCCCTTCAGGTTTGTCTCCAGTTCGTTAACGAAGATCCAGAACAAAATAACACTGAAACTCAAATAGAGGTAAATAAGTACTTGAGTCTGGAAACCAGAAGAAAGAAAGGGACGGTATGGACTCTCCCACAGAGCAAGGAGAAAGAAACTTCATGGTAAGACCAATGTTCCTTCTCCCTTGCGCTGCTCAGAGAGTCCATTGAATGGGATATACCCAAGCAAAATATCCCTGGGGTGGGACTAAGAAGAACTATGAGCCGAGTCAGAGGCAAGAACCTGCTGGAGCACTCTGTGTCCAAAGACTGCCTCGGCTGATGCAAACCTGTCCAACTTATAGTTGCGTATGAACAGAGTAGGAGATGACCAAGTGGCCACCCTGCAGATCTCGAGCAGAGAGGCCTGGGTGGCCCAGGCAACTGAGATAGCTGCATTTTGCAACGAGTGGGCAGTAATGCGACATGGACGAGAAAGGTGTTGTTGATTGTAGGCCATGGCGATGCAAGCCTTGATCCAATGGGCAATGGTTGAAGACATCACTCTGCGACCCATCGAATTGGGCTGAAAAGATATGAATAACAACTCTGACTTCTGGAACAAAGCGGATCTGTCTATATACTTGCACAGGGCCCTGCGGACATCCAGGGTGTGCCATCATTTTTCGGTGGGGTGCCTGGGGTTGGGGCAAAAATCAGGCAAAATGAATTCCTGGGCCCTGTGAAACCAGGTATTGATTTTGGGAAGGAAAGTGGGATCCAGTCTTAGGATGACATGGTTGGAGTGGAAAAATCACAAATTGTCATGGATGGAAAGGGCCACCAGCTTGAAACACGATGTGCTGAAGTTATTGCAACTAGAAAGGAAACCTTGAAGGTCAAGAACTTGAGTGAGGCCGATGTTAGAGGTTCAAAGGGAGGCTCTGGCAGGGCTCAAAGAACAATACTGAGGTCCCAGGAGGGATACCTGTGGACAGTAGGCAGATGGAGATTGGCTGCACAACTCAGGAAGGGCCGGGCCTGAGGATCTCTGGAGAGAAATGGAGCCCCTTTGCAGCTGACAATGGTAGTGAGGGCGGCAACCTGGCAGTGGAGTGTATTGATGGCCAGGCCGGAATTCAACCCTTCTTGGAGGAATCCCAATACCTGTGGAATGGTTGCCACAGTTGGAATAGAAACATTCTTGGAGCACCAGCGCCGGAATGTGGCCCAAGTTGCCTCATATATGCATGGTGACGAGATGTGAGAATGGTGGTAATAACCTCTGTGGGAAAATGATCCTGCCTCAGGATCTCCCTCTTAAGTTCCAGGCGGCTAGCTGGAGCCACTGAGGGTCCAGGTGATAAACGGCCCCTTGGCGCAGGGAAATCCAATTGGCGGGAATCCTCCAAGGTGGAGTCTTGGAGAGACCCTTGAGATCTGCTAACCAGCTATGGTGGGGCCAGTACGGAGCGATGAGGATAACGTCCGCTCCCTCCATTAGGATCTTCCGTAGAACTCTTGGAAGCAATGGAATTGGTGGGAAGGCATACAGCAGGGTCGGAGGCCATTGACATCTAAGGACATCAGTTCCCTCGGCCAGTGGTGTCCAAAACCTTGTGAAGAAGTGACTGGCAAAGAGGTCCATCTGCAGGTGACCAAACAGGTTGGTGATATGCTGGAAAATGTCGGGGTGCAGCTGCCACTCCGCTTGATCGATGAGCGTCTGGCTGAGCCAATCCGCTTGGGTATTGGAGATGCTGGAGATGTGCTCTGCCTGAAGAGAGAGCAGATGTCTCTCTGCCCAAAGACCTAATGCCGCAGCTTCACACAGCAGGGCTCAGGAGCGAGTGCCCCCCTGCCTGTTCACATGGGCCTTCACGGTCACGTTGTCTATCTGCAGAAGGATGTGATGGCCTGACAGAAGATGTAAAAAATGATGGAGCTCTAGATGGGCTGCACGTAATTCCAGCCAATTGATGTCGTTTAATAAGTCCCTTGGGGACCATCAACCCTGGGTCATGTGGGACTGCAAGTGTGCTCCCCATACAAAAAGACTCGTGTCTGTGTTGAGGACCAGTCATGTAGTATCATGGAAGTAGCAGCCCTTCTCCAGGGCCAGGGACATCCACCAATGCAGGGAGGAGAGAACTTTGTGAGGAATCTTGATACGTATGTTCAAGGTGCTGGCGCAGGATTTCTGGCTGGGCAGGAGTAGCCACTGTAATGGGTGCAAATGCAACCTTGCCCAAGGGATGATAGACAGGCAGGAAATCATCTGACCCACTTGATAAACTGGATTCAGACTTACAACTACAAGATTTACTTAATGACTATGTGATTTGTTTAACAATTGTAGTGACTCATTCTTAAATGACCATGCTGACCAATGAGCCAATTGTCATCAAATGAGGACTACCTATATATACAATTTGAGAATAATAATCCAGGTTAAAAAATTATACAGAATCTGCCTATCTGCAGATTTGTACGTTTTTATATAGATTGGCTCTATACTGATACCCAATTGTTTATGTGAAGGCAGAAATTCCTTTTTAAATTCTCTCTCTTATGCACTGAAGGGAAATAGATATATATATACACATGTTTCTAATCACAGGCTAAACTGGATAAAAACTGTTGATTTGGGGAGCTCTGTGTCTGTGTAGAAATATATGTGTGGGTATAATGGATTATATAGGACAAAGAATCAAGTGTGTGTTCATACGTGTCTGAACAAAAAAATGAGGAAGGCCACAATTTACACAAGTAGAGGTGGTATTCAGCCAGTTTGAACCAGTTTGAGTGAAGTGGTAGTGATGACCTGTGGGTGGGCACCTATCCGCCTGGGTGCAATCCCATCCTATATCACTGTGTTTTTGATACAGCATGCATGTGTGGACAGCGTGCGTGAGCAAATTGGCGTGTTTTGTGATGCCACATGAATGCGCGGATGGCGCGTGCTCACATTACCGGTGCTGGGCAAACTGGTTGCTACAGTATGTGAATCCCACCTCGGCACACAATGATATAGCCGCTCACTTTGAGATTTAGCCTCTCCTCTCTAGCATGCTTTCCTAGAATACGTTTGGCCCTTGAACTGAAATAGAACCTTTAATTGTGTCATAATATGAGGAAAGGCAACAAGCTACATTGGAACTATTGTGTTAGAACAGTGGTTCTCAACCTTCCTAATGCCGCGACCCTTTAATACAGTTCCTCATGCTGTGGTGACCCCCAACCATAAAATTATTCCTAAGACAATTGAAAATATGTGTTTTCCGATGGTCTTAGACGACCTCTGTGAAAGGGTCATTTGACCCCCAAAGGGGTCCCGACCCACAGGTTGAGAACCACTGTGTTAGAGTCTCTTACACTTGCATGTTAGTCTGTTTCCAAATTAGATCAGGGATGAAAATATATTTCCAAAGATGGAACTATTGCATTTTGGCATAAAGTGAAATGCATTGCTAAGACACACTGCAGTATTTAAAACTGAAGGAGTAACCAAAGACTGTGCCAAGTCACTGACATTTAGGTTTAAAGTTTTACTTCTATTTCTTTTAGCCAAATCACGTTTTCCTCAAAGACGACCACTACTTTTCTGGGCCTCTTGCATGGACAGAAGCATCTGCCCACACTCTGCACCTTGGAAATATGTCCATCCACCTGCTGTTGTGTTAACCAGCTGAATGATAGGATTAACACTTCTTGAGAAAGACTGTGACCTCCTTTATAGCAAAGCAAAAAAAAAAAAAGCAGGGGGGATCTGAGCTAAGGATAGAAGTGAGATGGACCAACAAAACTGCCAGCCTAAAGGAATGTGTGGATGACCTTGGGGGATGAGGGAAAAAGATACTGCCTAGGAAACAATCAGAGAAGAGAAAGGAGAGCCCAAGGCTTAACAGTCAGAGGAAGAAACCTAGGAAAGCCCTGCCCTAATTGATCAGAGAGTTAAAAGTGACAGCAGGAAGCTTGTACCTTCAGAGTTGCAAGATTATGTAGTCTTGCAAGATTAATGTAGTCTTACAAAAAAAAAAGTAGAATGAACTCATCCCATTATGTTTCCTGTTTGGTTTATCCAAGAGTACTGAGAACCAGCAACATGGGTTAAGATTGGAAGAGAGCAATGATTGCTGCTCTTTCAAAAGCCTGGATAAAAATGAAACACAGCTGATTCCTGTTTAGGAAGAAAATAATCTGCCTAACAAATGCTAATGCCATTTCAAGCCCTGATGGAAATTTTGGAAAAGTCACTTCTTTCTTACTATATACATTTGTGACATTTTAAGAATTTTAGATACACATTCTGGTAGAGAGAAGGACTCTGAGGATGTCTCCAGCACAAGCTCAGAAGACTAAATTTCTAGTCCTAGATTGGAATTTTAGATACTTTCAGAAAAATGGCTGATAGTATTGTCAATTAGAAAGTACGGCATGATTATTTTTTGGATCCCTTCCTCCTTTCTGGATTTCTTTCCTGATAAGGACAAAAGATAGAAGGAAAGAAAGAACTGAAGCTAAATGTGAAATGCCTCACCTAGAAGCTGCTCTTCTTTCATCTGACTCACAGTCCACATTTCATATTGGGTATTTCAACAACATTTCTCATCCCCCTCAGGCAGGGGTAAGATGCTCCTGGTTCGGACCGGATCACCCAATCTGGTAGCGATGGCGGTGGGTGGTTTGGAGAACTGGTAGCAAAAATCCCTGCGCCCCTCCCCACAATGCCCAGCTGAGCCGCATGATCATCAGAGGCTTTTTTAAAATACTTTTAAAAGCATTTTTTTCTACAACCTCTTCTGAAGAAAAAATGCTTTTAAAAGTAAAAAAAAAAGTCTCTGATGATCGGGTGGCTCAGCTGGGATCATCAGGGGCTTTTCAAAGCATTTTTTTTCTGCAACCTCTTGGCCAAGGTCCAGCTGAGTTGCCTGATAGGCAGAGAGGTATTTAATAAAATGCCTCTCTGATGATCCCAGCTGAGTTGCCTGATTGGCAGAGGCTTTTCAAAGTATTAGAAAAAAAAATGCTTTGAAAAGTTAAAAAAAAAAGTTGGCCATGCCCACCCACTCACATTAACTCCCCCACCCCACCAAGCCATGCCCACAGAAGCGGTAGCAACAAATTTTACATTTCATCCCTGCCCTCAGGACACATGGCAGTTAAACCAAGGGCTGGCAATACATGATGTACAATCACAGAGTGAATCTTCCAACAGAAGAAGAGAAAATGATAGGTGAAGAACTGAGATAGCCAACTGAGTTGTAGAAAAGTAGAAAGTAAAGTAAAGGCAGAAGTCCACTTGCATTCTAAAGAAGCAGAGCCTACCACTAAAATATATGAAAGTGACAAATAAATTCATGGATTTCCTCCAAAAACTTTATTATCTGTGGAGTCCTTGGGGGTGTCTGAACTTGTTTCCTTGCAGATATTTGATTATCTGACTAGGTAACAATATTAGCCGAGTAATGAAGCAACTGCAAGAAAATAATTACGTTTAGAGACCACCAAGCACTCCAAGGTTCAACACTGAGCTACAGATATACACTTCTGTTGGTAGAAAGGGGGATTCATCTTTGGGTATGTGCAGAATTTCTCAGTTAATCTTCATTGGATATGTGCAGAATTTCTCAGCATCTTCATACATGCTGCATTAATCCAATTAGAGAATGCATTCTTTTTCTGGCTTTTGATTTTCAGGTTTCTCTGTCTCGTTATCCTTTGCTGACAAACTGTTGATCCTGAATTTCTTGCCAGTTGACAAATTCCATTTTAATATTCTTCAGTTGTATTCAGTACAATTCCTTATATTTATAAGTGCAGTCATATTTTCAATTGCTTCCATTTTATTTATTTAATTTATAATTAAATTATAAATATTTAAATTGTTATATTTATTTATAAAATCTGTTTTGTTCTGAATGGTAAAAACTCGAAGCTACTCTGTTCAGACTATTTGCTCTTGAAACTTTGTAGTATTAGCTACGAATTAGCTTTGTACACATCTAGAAATGTTCTTATATGAGAAATGATCTTATATTTGTAGACATACCATAACAACCTGATTTCCATGGGATTCACATTGATGAACTGGCAGATTGTTGGCAACCATAAAACCAGAACAAGCTGAGGCACAAAGAGCATGAACAATGTGAAAAAAGGGGGTTCAGATAGGGGTACCCTCATGTTCTTTTCACCAATCCCACCCATGCAATGAAAAGAGATGGACACAGGATGTCACTCTACCACAAGTACAAGATGAAGGATTATGGGACATGGCCGAGGAGCATGGGAGAAAAGTGAAAGGCTACTGAAGTCCCAGAAAGAGGAGTCTAATATCTTCCTGAGGATTACTTATATTGGCAGATGTCATTGTTAGAGCTGAATGCAACAGAGTAGAGCGGGCTGCCTGGCATGCTCACTCTTTCATCTGTCCAGGAAAGATAGATGAGGTTTTCCCTTGCACTTTCAACCAATCCCCCTTTTCAAACTTCAGCTCTGTAGGGTGTGTGGCACAGGAGAAGAGGCGGAGCGTCACACTTAGACCAGTAAAGTCTAGCAGACACCCCAGCTGCGCTTCACACAGCCTCATCAGACAGCAACAGAAGCAAGAGAGAGAGAGAGACTGGACACCCCAGTTCTTCAGCACAAAAGGAAGTGGGTAAGTTCTCGATGCCAGTGTGGTGCCAGTTACCACGGTGAGATCTCTTCTACCTGGGCTGCAAAGATGGGGTCCCGACACGACAATCTTCAAAGGGGATTGAGTTCATGTAACCACTTTTGTCTGTAAATTTATGCACGCATTATGACATTTTGCAAAAGTATATAGTGTATGTAAGAGTGAGCTAATGTCTCCATGCAGGAATCAAGGTTAGTACATAGGGTTTGTCACTTGATGTCTAATCATATATCTATTATTGACACTGCATATTCATCAGAAAGTGTTTGTTTGTTAAAAAATGGTCTAGGCTCTTGTCCAGGCACCTGGAATGCAAAAAATTACAGGCAGCAGCAAAAATGAACAGAAATGGGCAGGCGTGAATGAATGGCTTAATGCTGAATTCCAATAAATCAATCATTTATCAGTTATTGCGCTGAGTTATATTTTTTGTGGTGCCACATGGGAAGCATGGAGATGTCATTTTATTTCTTTGTTGCAACCTGCAGCACACCTGGACAATTAGTGGAAGAATTAACAGTAAAGAGCAATGGTATAAGGTCACATATGCTGTATAATATGGGGAAAATTGGAAAAATAAACCCAGAGCAGCAACAGTTTCTTGCAATGTCTACTTTTACTTAGAGATGGCTTACAAAAATGTTGGGACTTTCGGCAAAATGTGAAGGATTTTTCCCTATATTCAATGCTCACAATGAATTTTGCCTTGTGTCTAACACAGTGTCCAGTGACAGTAGAACTTAATATAAAGAGAAATAGATGCTTTATGTACATCTTTGTTCCCAAAATGCTTAATCATTACATTTTCCCAACACTAACAAAATATAAAATGGCATTCTCAGATTCTGCTTCATACTTGAGGAGCTCTCATCGTTTTGGAGATTTTGTAATGCTTAAATTGAGGATTAGCAAAAAATTTCAAGACTTTTGTACAAAGAATCTGTTTAATTTTTTGTATCAAGCAACCAATTGGTTCCATATATATTATAGTAAATATATAGCTAAATCAGAATATACAAATATATAACCCCAAATTTAGTAGACGAATGGCCATTTGATTTAAAAGCAACCCAACATTTGAATTAAAACGGGGTAGCAAATATAATAAAGACTTCTTCTGGAATGCATACACCCATTTTTTTCATTTTGTTTTATAATTTTATCACATTGTTATATACAATTTTTTTTACTGATGTACATCATATCATCAGACATTTGAATCATATGAATTAGTTTATGAATCAGTTCAGAACAATATTCTTGCTGGCTAAATTTGAGACATATGGTCTTGGGAAATAATGACTTGATACTGACAAAAAGCATCTGGCTAAATCATCATCCCTGATTCAGGAAAAGCTGGTCTTGCTCAAATCTATTGTGTGAATCGGGCCTTAAGGGCTGATGTGGGTGTCAGTTGGGTGGGTAAAATAAATCCCTGGGATTTGGTTAATTGATCATTTAATCATAATTGTTTATGAGGAAGGAGAATTGCAGATTATTGGTGACTGTATAACCTAGGGATGTTGTTCTTTCTCACAACGTTCTTATTAAAGAACCACTGTCCTTACTAGATGACAATCACAATGGCTTTGTCTGCTCCTTCATTTTTAGTCATAACTTCTTAAAGATCTTGGGGTCAAGAAATACTTGAAGAGGTCAGGCATTTGACCTTTTCAAATACTAGTTTTCTGAAATGACTTTAGAAATCCAATTTTATTCAGTACTTTAGGAATAAGAACGAGTACTTTGGGCTGAATTTTACTGTTAATAAAAAAAAAGTGTGGGCGGGAATTCTGTCTTACTAACTTAATTCTTACTTACTTACTTCTTACCTCAGAATTAAAAAAAACCCAAAAATTGTAGGAACCGCAACCAGAGGTGAGGAAATTTTGCTTTAGGTGCGGACCAACTTACATGTCATATAACATGTCATCAAGTCATCTATTATTAATTGTTTATGTTTATTTTCATGGGCCAGAAATAAGATAGGCATGTTTTGGTTCATTAAAAAAACCACACAGAAAAAAGTAGGTGAAAAAGGTGAACAGGTAGCACAAGCAATCACAAATAGTATGGACTGGAATCTCACTTCAAGGATTTTCAAATGCTGAAGGGTAAAACAAAGTGTAACCTGTAAATTTTATTTATCCCTTATTCAGTGTTAATTTGGCAACCTTTAGCCCAAGGATGCATGTTTTTTAAGCCTTCTAGGCAAAACAAAATGGAATAAAATAAAAAATAAAATAAAATAAAATCTACTGGAAAAATGGGAGAATGGGATTTTTTTTTCTTTTGCAATTTCAAAAGTTATTATTTTCATTCTCTTTGCCTTGAGATAGAATGGGTGCAAAGATCCTGAGCCAAGAGCAACAGTGCTTAATTTAGGTTGACTCAGAAGCAAAAAAAGAGAGAAAAAGATGAACTCAAAATGCAATTTAATTTACACTAAAATACAAATTAATTTATTAAATAGCTAAGTTAATTAGCAACAATTTTAATCATTTTAAATCCAATCACATTTAATAATTTAGAAACATTTAATAATGTTCTCCTGTCAAATTAAAAACGGCAATGTACTGCAACTGAAGCCATAACAACTAACAAAAAGACTTCAGTTTGTTTATTTCTGCCCTAAACCAAGCCTGGCCCTTTTGAAATACTGTTTTAAAAAGGAATGTACATTTGCCCCCTTCTTACTGATTTTTTTCCTTTTGCTTAAATAAAGACCAAATTAAGAATTTTGTAAGTTTTCCAATTTTATGCAGCTTTTCATGTATTGCCAGATACTGTACATGTCTTTTCAGTGAAGGAACCGATACAAATTGAAGCAACATTGGAAAATCAAATTGCCAAGTAAGATGCACCACAGATTCAGATGATGCCATCCATTCAAAAGGGAAGAGTGGATTTGTAGTCTGAATTTGTCTTCTTTGAATATTGCACAAAAAAACAATTTTATGTCAAGTTCATGCATGTGAAATGCACACTTCTTTTGCATATATGTGCGATTACAGCTTGTTCACCATAGAGCTCAGTGTCTTAAACTCAGAATTAGAAATTTACAAAAAAAATATATGGTTGGGCTAGAAAATAGATGTACAAAATAGATACTTTATTGTTAGCAGGGAACAGCAAAGTTCACATCTAGCTTTTCTTTTAGAAGTTCAACATAAGGGGATTACTCTCAAATGTTCTACTGAAAAAGCATTTCAGCAAAAAGTCCATTAAAGGTTACCATCAACATATTTATTTTAGTCATGTTCAAATAAACTAACTTTGTTTTAATTTGTTATCTATTTTCACAAAATTATTCAAAGCTTTAACAAGCCTCTTTTGTAAATCCAATATAAACAAATTATCCAGGCCACTCTCCTGGTTTGTTAATTGTATTTCCATTTTAAACACAACAACATCAATTGGTTTCAGTGTCCAGTGTGACATCTTTTTCCAAGTCATTATTGTAGCCTGTCATTTTTGAATTCACTTTCAGATCAGTCTCAACTTAATCAGATAAAATTGTTCTTCTTTCATTATATTGTTTAAATGCAGTCCATCTGTACAGCAGGCACTAAAAGTTAAGAATTAAGAAAAGTTAAATTCTAGCTTCATCATTCAAAAATATCTTTCAATATGTCCAGTATTAAATTTTGCTTCATTTTGTATCTGTAAATTAAATGTGTTCTTCTCTTTTAATTTTAATCTTTAGTTCCTTCTAATTTGTCTTAGTATCCATAATACTTATCTTATTATGTACATATTTTTTTAAAAATTAAGAACAAAGCATTTTCATATGGAAAGCATTCTTATTTTTAATAGTTGAAAAGCAGTTAACAAGCATTTTCCAAAAGTGATGAAAAGGAACTATGAGAACTCAGTATCCGTTTAAAGGTCCCAAAGATGGTTGAGCAAGAAAGTTATTCCCTCATCTCCCAGAGCTCTAAATTTTGCAAAAAACAACGTCTTACAATCTCCTTGGGAGGAACAGCTATCTGGAGCACTTATGGATGATCTCAAGTCTGCTTTGTCTGGAGAAGAATTACACTGTTCTCACCAATTCTTCATTAGACTGCGGTTGTTGGCTCAATTTTTTGTGGAGCTATCTTCTGCTTGCCATTGTCTCCGGAAATTGGAGGTACCACCATTTTCAAGTATTTAATGTAATAAGAGACTTCATTTGTCTAACATTGAAAGTTAAGATAAGGCATTCATAACTAGCTGTAAAAGTGCTGTAAGTTTTGACATTTATATTGTGGCATTTATTTGTGATATTTACTAAGCAGAACTCACAAATAAGGAGTGTGTCAAAAGAATAGCAAGAACAACAGTAACATATATCCTGATGAAGAGTTGTTTGTGCAACATTGTCCCTATGAAAAAATCTAAAAAGTATTCATGGATAGAAAAAGAAGTTTAAATATGATTCACTGAAGTGTTTTAGGAGTGTACCACTTGAATTGAGCCCCAAATTCCTATAACCCTTGTAACATGTAGGATAGGACACTTAGCATGAAATCAGAAGCCAGGTCTACTGGCATCAGTTAAGTAAGGAGGCTGCAAGTGACTGTCCATTTTCATTGGGTCACTAGAAATATAATAAAGAACATGACAACTGTCCAGTTTGCAATGATTTTTTTACCTCAAAACTGGAGAGGAGCAAGAGTGCCCAAAAAAGGCTAAGCCGGAAATATTTTTCACTCTTCATTCCAGGATTTTATACTTCCGCAACTAGGACGAAATTCTGCAAATGGCGTTAGTTAGGAAAAGTGATATACTTAATGAACCTGCTAAATTCTGCCTTGCTAAATTTGGAATGAGGTTTGCATGTGTGAAATGGGGACAAGGGAAGAGAGAGACCACCCATGGCACATGGTGCTCTAAGAACACACACATGAAGGATTGTAGCTTTAGTTCATACAGAGGTGCATGAAAACAGCTACCTGCATATCAAGCTCCCCACCCATGACACACAGCGATTGTAGAACAAAAACTTTCAAGGAAATCAGAGTCACTTCTAAACACACTGCCAATGCATTTCCATTATTATTGCTTCTGCATTGGTTTGGACTGGGAAAACAATCGAAAGACTTTAAGCTCCGCAATAAAGGCTCATCAACTGAGTACAGTAGACTGGCGAACTTAATTCAATTCAAGCATTGATTCACCCAGTCCTATATATAACTGAATAATTTCATAGTGAAAAATAATGCAGTCACCTCTTAGATAGGAAGGTCACATTCACGTAATCCCTGGCAATCCCTTTTTCACTTTCCAAACTTAGAACTGGTGTTTACCAAGTTTTACATCTTTCAACATAAGAGGAAGAGATCAAGTTAAGGAGAACTGTGTATGTTTATCAATCACAAGGGGTTTTTTTCCTCTGAAATTATTATTGGTCAATCTGTAGCAAATAGCCTGAACGTACAACGAGAATGCAGAAAAGGTGCTCTCCTCTTTTGGTTTCTCAGGAAACTAGGGAAAAGACAAGAAAGGTCATAAGCCAAGTTTCCTAGGGGCCTCTGTAGCTCTGACCCTTTTTATTGCCTCTTCTGAAGTAAGACTACATAGAAAACAGATGCTTCACTGCAATGTGCTGGAAAGTTGGAAGAGCAACCAACTTTCTCTCCCTCTTTTATTGCCAAAGGAATCTAAGCTTAGTGAAAATGAGCAATATCCATGTTAGGTCTCATAAACCCAGACAGATTTCATTTTTGAGGGACTGAGTGCAGAATAAGTAAATTCCGCTTTTCTTTTCTAATCTATAAATCTATAAAACAATTTCAGGGCAGAAAGTAGCAACAGGGAGCAAAAGCAAACAACACTATTAACAACTAAAATCTGTATATCTAAAAAAAAAAAGGAAAGAAAGACTTTTTGGGATTCAGGAAAAGAAACTCATAGGTGATAATTGACCATACTTCACTCGAGTTCCATTCAGTGCCATTAATGTTCTTAATACACAGAACATGGTAGGGGAAACTGTAGAAAGGTATAAAGAAAATTATAATTACAAAGAAAAGATTTCTTATTTCATATTACAATGCACATTGGAGCATACAGAGTTTGTGAATAAAAACTACAAACTAAAACCATTTAAAAGAGATGTCATGAGATTTCAATCTCGCAAAACACTTTTAATGTAGACTGACAATGTGACACAGTGAACTCATCTAGTCACGTTTTTTGTCTGCTTTACCTGAGAGGGTTGATATCAAAATTTTAAGTCTCGAAGTACAAATCTCTGATTGTCACTTTACCTGTCTGCTGAATTAGGATGGGTCTGATTCCTCTCTGACTGTTAAGGGACTAGATCCCACTCCCTCTCTTGTCTGATCATTCCCTGGGCAGCATCTCAATTCTTCATCCCTTGAGGTCATTTTCACATACCATTGCAATAAGATATATTCACCAACTTCTTTGTATTTCTTGTAGGGTTTCACCATGAACCGTAGTTTGGGGATGGAGGCACAGGCTCGTCTCAGAGACATGTTGGAGATTACTGCCCAGAGCCTGGTGCACATGGAAGTAGCAGACCACTACCAAATCATCAAGGAGCTGGGCAAGGGGAAATATGGTCAAGTGGTCCTGGTGATGCACAGGCAAAGAGGTAAAGATTGCTTTGTATGGTCAAACAATCCCACTCTCTCATTAAACCATTTTAAATTTATTTGTTTGTTTCCCATCTTTTTTTTTATTTATTTATATGCCGCCCTTCTCCGGAGACTCAGGGCGGCTTACAATGCATTAAGCAATAGCCTTCATA
>JANHZT010006589.1:15493-34572 GCA_032468215.1 Stegonotus admiraltiensis | reverse complement strand
CTGATTTTCAGGCCTTGGGGGCCACCAGAAGTCAGGAAACACACTGTTTCCGGCCTCCGGAAGGCCTCTGGGGGGGGGGAGGCCATTTTTGCCCTTCCCAGGCTCCTAGAAAGGCTCTGAAGCCTGGGAAGAGCGAAAAACAGGCCTACTGGGCCCACTGTGCCATCACATGCCAAAAATGGGAGGAGCACGGGGGGGTTGAGCACGTAGAATTATGGATGTGGGCACGCGTGCCTGTGACCCCAACACGTTCCCACTGCTTTTGGCACGTGATGGCAAAAAGGTTAGCCATCACTGATCTAGACTGTACTTGTCAATTTATCTGTATTGGAAATGTATTTAATGATATAGGATGTACAGGTACTCCTTGATTTACAACCATTCAAAGTTACAACAGACATTCCCTATGCAAACTTCCAACCCTTTTTCAGAATTATGACACCTACACAAACCCCAATGGTTGTGTGATCACATTTTGGGTGCTTGGCAACAGGGTTACCTTTATGATTGTTTGCAGTGTCTCATTATCATGTGACATTGATTTGTAATGTGTTTTTGCCAGTTTCTGGCAATTATTTCTGATTTCTGGCAAAAACACCCATTAGGGAAAATGAATACACCATGAAACGACCATGTTTCCACTTAACAGTCGTAACTTCAAACTGGTCAAGTGATGGCTCAACTTATGACCATAACAACTTGTGACTATAATTCCAAGTTCAATTATGGTTGAAAGTTGAGGACTACCTGTCGCAATGACCCCAAATTTTGGTGATTTTGCATACAGAAAGCTCTGCTGGAATAGTTGCCTGAAATTGCACAATGATCAAAAGACAGAAAAGCCTTCTGATTATTGGAGAATGAGGATCTTGGTCTTATCCGTATTCCCTCCCAACTTCTCTCAGGGACTCCGATGGCTCTCAAGCTACTACCTAAATCTAGTACCAAGCTCCAGAATTTCTTATATGAATACTGTGTAGCACTCTCACTTTCTGCACATCCTGCCATCATTGGTATGTTTGGGATTGCTATAGAGTCCAGCCAACATTATGGTTTTCTCTATGAAGCAGCCCTGCATCGAGACCTTATCTCCATTATCAAGCCCAAGGTAAGGCATATTTTTACATTTCAAAATACAAATATTTTTACATTTTACAGTTTAAAAAATTAGTATTATTAATAGATTTTAGATTTATTGTATATTCTAACATCTGCAATTTGTTACTTTTAGATTTTAATAATAATAATGGCTTGGGCACTATTTAACAAAATAAAATAAAATTCAATGATGAAAAAAAGTAAGGTTCTACATTTAGGTAAGAAAAACCAAATGCACAGGTATAGTACAGGTGGCTCTATAGTAGTAACTGTGAGAGAGATCTTGAAGTCCTAGTAGACAACTACTTAAATGCAAGCTAGCAGTGTGCTGCAGCTGCCAGTCCTAGGCTGCATTTTTTTTTTTTTACTTTTACTTTTAATTTATATGCCGCCCTCCTCTGGAGACTCAGGGCGGCTTACAATGTGTTAAGCAATAGTCTTCATACTTTTGTATATTTTATACAAAGTCAGCTTATTTCCCCCACAAACCAGGTCCTCATTTTACCTACCTTTGAAAGGATGGAAGACTGAGTGAACGTTGAGCCTGGTGAGAATTGAACTTGCAGTAATTGCAAGCAGCTGGAAGTTAAATAATACCTTAGTAGGAGCATTAGTCTCCTACGCCACTCAGGCTCCTACGCTGCTCAGGCGCCGCTCAGGCTCCTCTGCATTAACAGAGGGATAGAATCAAGATCATGAGAAGTGTTAATACCACTCTATAATGCCTGGGTAAGGCCACACTTGGAATACTGCATCCAGTTTTGGTGGACACAACGTAAAAAAGATGTTGAGATTCTAGAAAGAGTGCAGAGAAGAGCAACCAAAATGATTAGGGGATTGGACACTAAAACATAAAGAGGGACATCAACCTAGTCTTCAAAGCACCTAAAAGCAGGGCAAGAAACAATGGACGGAAACTAATCAAGGAGAGAAGCAAACTAGAACAGTGATGGCGAACCTTTTCAGCACTGAGTGCCAAAAAGGGAGCATGCACATGGCACCAAGTACTGAAAAGGGAGCACTTTGCGCACGCTCATCAGGCCTGTGACCAGGAAGAGGAACTGCCCAGGGGGCATGCACACGCCAGATAAGGTACTTCAGGGCACACATGCACTTGAACCAGCAAGTCTTTCAGTTACTGCCGCCCCTGAGCACGTGACGATCAGCTGGCCAGTATGCATGCTCATGCTGGAAAATGGAAGACCAGGTCTTTTGGTTTCCAGCACTGCCGCACGCACAAAGGCCAGCTGATCATCACGGGCGCGTGCCAGAAACCCGTAAGAGGAACGGGCGACGTCGTGCATGCCAGGTGACATGGCTCCACATGCTACTTCGGGCACGTGTGCCACAGCTTTGCCATCACGGACCTGGGAAGTAAGAATAAATTTCCTGACAGTTAGGACAATTAATCCATGGAACAACTTTTCTCCACAAGTTGTGAATGCTCCAACACTGGAAGTTTTTAACAAGAGATTGGACAACCATTTGTCTGAAATGGTAGAGGGCTTCCTACTTGAACAGGAAGTTGGACTAGAAAACTTCCAAGGACCCTTCCAACTCTGTTATTCTGTTCTGTTTCGTTTTAAGGTATGCATTTATTTATTCAATAAATTATGTACTAACTTATTACATTTTAAAAATAGTATATAAAGTTTAATTTTTCAAAATTAATTAGAAACAAGTCAATAAATCAACACAGAAGTTGTTATAAACTATGAGTCAAACACAAAGTACGAGGTGAGATATTTCGAACTTCAAAACTTGAAATTTTGAACTTTGATCATAATAGATGAGAATGATCATAATTCCGATTTCAAAAGAATTTTGAAAGCTTTTTTTCAATAGAATCATGTGATGCTGAAAAAAATTAAGATTAAGTCCAGTTTTAATTTTAATTGTGATTGGATGGGTTCTGTGTTGAAGAACAGAAAAAGGCTTGAGTTTTAAATGCTGTAGACCAGTGTTCAGCAACTTTAAGGTGTGTGGACTGCAATTCCCAAAATTCTGACTGGCTGGGGAATTCTGAGAATTGAGGTCCACACACATTAAAGTTGCCAAGGTTGAGAAACACTGTCATAGGCCATTTAGAAGAACTAATGGAGTAAAAAAATGTTTTTCTCTAATCCATCTAGGCAGGCATTCCTGAGAAGGCAGCCAAGCTCTGTGCCAAGCAACTAGTAAGTGCATTGGACTTTATACACAGCCGGGGCCTGGTGTATCGAGATGTTAAACCGGAGAATATCCTGCTTTTCGACCGTCACTGCCACTGCATCAAACTGACAGATTTTGGATTGACTCGACCCCAGGGTACTCTGCTGCAGCTGGTGACTGGGGTCATCCCTTACACTGCACCTGAGCTAAGCCGTGGCACTGCTGGCACCCCAGGCCTACCCATTGATGCCAGCCTTGATGCCTGGGCTCTTGGGGTACTGATCTTCTGCCTGCTCACTGGCTACTTTCCTTGGGAAAAGACTCTACCTGAGGATTCCTTTTTTGACGACTTTGTGATATGGCAAGAATCAGGTTCAGATGAAGATCTGCCATTTCACTGGCGTCCTCTGTCTCAAGATTGCATTGCTATGTTACAAAATCTTTTAGCCCTGGAGCCTACCAAGCGGGGCCCCATCCGCCAAGTACTGAGCTACCTGGATCGGCCATGGCGAGCAGACTTGGCTGCTAAAAATGCCATCTGAGCTGAAATTTATCTGACTGGAGTGGGGGGTGGAGGAAGGCAAAAGACCCCCCCCCATTATTATGTATTTACAAAAAAAAAAAAAGTAAAGAAATGCTATTCATTGGGTAATTTTCAACAGTCCTCAATGTAGTGGTGGGAGTCAGCCGGTTTTGCACTGGTTCAGGTGAACCAGTTGTTAAATTACCCACCCCCAGGTGTCAAAGTGGATCCTGGGCGCTGCGCTGCAATGTAGAAATGGGCAATAGAACAGCCTGTGCAAGGGCAGGA
This sequence comes from Stegonotus admiraltiensis, assembly GCA_032468215.1. Taxonomy (NCBI): domain Eukaryota; kingdom Metazoa; phylum Chordata; class Lepidosauria; order Squamata; family Colubridae; genus Stegonotus; species Stegonotus admiraltiensis. The sequence goes on along the minus strand of JANHZT010006589.1, from coordinate 30,512 downwards.
GAAGGCCACTTTCCCTCCTCTTTCCCTCATGCCGGCCACTCCGTTGCCCATTTCTCTATTGCAGCACAGCGCCCAGAATCCATTTTGATGATGGGGAGGTAATTTAACAACCGGTTCGCCCAGGGTCAGGTTGGCCATTGTGGGAAGCTTGTCCTGCATATGTGGTGGAGCTGGAGGATGGGGATGGGCCACGCCTCCCACGACAGCCAACCTGACCTTGTGCGAACTGGTTGTTAAATTATTTGAATCCCATCACTGCCTCAATGTATACCTTTTGAATGGTTTGATTTTATTGGGAGAGTCTAAATCAATGCATGTGATCATGTTTAAGATGATTATAAAACATAAAGGTAAATATTTTTGTGTTAGTAAGTTGGTATTTTAATTATGAAAATATATCTTCATTTAGCAAACTGTTACTTTAGACCTTGCTCCTAATGATATATAGTGATTCTAATTGTATGTACTAGTAAGCCAGAATGCAGTTTATCTGGTTTCAGCTTAGCCTGACATTATGTTATTGTGGTTTGTGAAACATTGTTTATAGTTTAGTCAAGAAGCCATGCTTAAAAACCCATGGCTTAGCACAATATGTGAACCTAGTCAACTACTGGTTTCACACATTGCAATCATACTCGTTTGACTTTTTGGCTTGATTTGCTATGGATCCAATCACAGTGGTTTTTTTAACAGCAGAGGTGAACAACCTGCAAATCCAGGGCTACATATGGATTATCTTTTGCAAAAGAAGACCCTCTCTAGCACAATTACCAAAATGTGTATGCCAAAGTTTCAGGCCAGGAGTGACAAAAAGTGAAAATTGGTAGTATAAACACTAACACAGATTATAGAGGCAAAAATCAAATAAGATTCTCAGGCAGCCTCCTATAAATAAATATCAGGAATACCCACCTCTGATTATTGTAGTTCTAATTTAATAGCACTCTGACTTTTAAAATAAACAAACAAAACAAAACAAAACAAAACAAAACAAAACAAAACAAAAATATTTTAAAAGTCAGGATGCCATTGAATTAGAACTATATATATATTATGTTATCCTATTTATTATTTTTATAAATAACTCAGGGCAATGAAGATATCTAATACTTTTTCTTTCTCCTATTTTCCCCTGTTCCCCAACAACCCTGTGAGGTAAGTTGGACTAAATGTGTAATTCTCCAAAGACATGCAGCCAGCTTTCATGCCTAAGGTGGAACTAGAACTCACAGCCCCCTGATTTTAACTTTGTGCTATAACCGCCAGACAAAGGTTTCTCAATCTTGGCAAATTTAAGGCGGATGGACTTCCATTCCCAGAGTTCAGTTCAAGTATCTTACAGTTGCCATGGTTGTGAAACACACTAGTCCAACTCAGATGTGGGTTCTACTTACCTTTACTACTGGTTCACAATGGGCGTGTGTGCGTGCGTGCTCCTCTGCGCATGTGCAGATCGTCCATTATGACGTCCGGGTGGGTGGGCAGAGCCTCCTGCTGCTTTTACTACCGGTTCGCAAGAACCAGACAGAACTGAGAGCAACCCACCACTGGTCCAACTGAGTCTGTTTTTATTTTTTTTCTATCAAATATTTTTTTCCAAATGGTATTTAGAGAGGTAGTTATATGAATTGACTAGCTATCTAATATAATAATTGTGGTCTCACTCATTTTACTTAATTGCCCTGTTTACTGGATCCTAGCATGTAAATGGAAATTATGGCGCAGATAAATCTTGTCACAATGATTTAGCACAAAATTTAATCTTGAATAAGCTTGTCTTATCTAAACCCAGTCAGTTTGGGTTTACCAGCCATATGGACACAACAGGAGAGAACCCATTTGTGAAATTATTTGTGTGTGTTTTTCTCAAACAAACCATGCTTTTTTTTCTGAAGAGAATAGCTTTTCCTAGATTGACACTTTTGGATTAGATAATCTTGGGCCATAATGGTTAAGAATTACAATGCTGTGGTCCATTTCAATTCAGGGCCACCAGGCCTGCTGACAAAATCATGTATTTAGGGCCTTTTGGAAAAACAAGAAGTAGGAACTAATTGTAATCTCTTGGGTATTGATGATCCATGGAGGAGTCTCTAGCAAGAAGGCTCTTTATTGTGGTCTCACTAGGTGTCCATATCTAATAGATGGGACCTGCAACGTGCCTTGCCTTACCATCCTGGTGGGCCAGGTGGATATAATGGGGGAGACCCTGTCCTTCAAATGATGTTTTTTCAATACACATTTTCCACTTACTTTTATTGTTACTCTTTTTGCTTTGCAACAAATTCTTCCAAAAGATTAATTAAATAATTACATCACAATGAAACACTAATTAGGCACGTTTTTCAGGATTCAAGGCTTGGCTTGAGGATTCAGCACCCCTAGCAGGCAAGAACCAAATTCTTGACATCCAGGAACTAAAATCCAGGCAGCAATGTATTTTCGGCTGGGTTTGGAGTGTTTTCTACTTTAATCCGTTGCCACCAAATAGAGTGAATTATTGCCTCTGATGAAAGTTATCTTTACTGTACTGCTTGTTCTTCCAAGCATTCTCAGTCATTTCTACCTCAATCTCCAGCATTACCCCCAAATGTTAGTGGGGGGTAGCTTGTACCACATCCAAACAGGAAGAAGAACCTAAAACTGTTTCTGAGTGCAAGATTTATTAATGTAAACCCCACTAGTTTTCTTGACAATGATACATAAGTGGTTTACTAGACATGTGTTCTAGAGTATTTATTTCAATCTTTTTATCAGGTACACAACCTTGAGATGTCCTAATGATGTCTGTTCAAGTCCAAATAATGTCTTCTGAAGTCAGTCAGTGTCAATGAGAGGCTGCCATGTAACTTTGCATCCAGCGTATAATTCCTTAATGGGAAATGAGGATAGAGTCGTTTAGAAACAAAATTGATTGCTGTTTCCCCCAGGAACACTAAAAAAGGTTACTCCTAGATATATATTTTTTAAAGTCAGGTTATCCCTTGCAGTATTTTTAGTAATTTAAGCAACCTATATCTTGGAGTTCTGTCTGGATTGGTATCCCATCTTATCAACACACAGTTAGCATCTCCTAAAAGGATTAAGTTTATCAAGATGTCGCACAATGCTAAGAATCAAAGTAACAGCATTTGTTGCATCAACAGTTTCTTCCCATTATCCTGTGTCTCCAGTTATACAAGCAACTGGAGACAGGGTAATACTCTACTGTATTATCCCAAAGGTATTGTCCTAAATTGAAAAAGCACCTTTGGGATAACCATGACCTGGATGACTGAGAAACTCCATAAACACGCTGCTGTATTACCCTCTACTGTATCCTACTTTTAAGGGTTTTTGTTGTTAAGCTTTTACTGTAACTTCCTATCTACTTGATTCTCAGCTAATCCTTCAGTTCAGGTTTCTCAGGCTGTCCGATAAGAAATCAATGAGATTCTATGTAGAGCAGCAACCTCCAACCGTTTTTGGGCACCAGGGACTGGTTCTGTGGAGAAAGGTTTTTGCGCGGACAGGAGGGGATGTGGTTTTGGGTATTAACTGCATACTGCGGACGGGGCTTCACTTGTTTGCGTGGAGCAGTTGCTGGCATGCTGTGGACCAATGTTGGTCCATGGACCTGGGGTGTAGATCCCTGATGTAGAGGGTAAGGAAGATGATCTTGATGAAACTCTGAAAGAAGCATTACCTTGGTAAAGGGGGCTTAAATAAGATAACACTTGGAAGTTGCTCAGACACCTTTCTGATTCAACAATCTATAAGAGGACAGATACAGCACAATCCAACTTGCATGAATCTGCTACAATAGCCAATATTAATAGAAGCAAATTTAGCCTTCCTGTGGAGATGATTTCCTCATCTGATCCTTCTAGTATGGCTGACAGACAGTGATTAGGGACTAGAGGGAAACTGAGTGCCTGAAAAAAGCAACTAAAAGAGGAAAACAAAGGGGGGGAAATGTCTAGCTGCCTTTTGAAAAAAGCACTTTTGAGGCAACAATGAACTGGATGACTTGAGAAGCTCCACAGACTGCAGCACCCAAAAAATATACAATAAGAATTGGGCAAATTTCAGCCCGCAACCTCAGCTTCACCATGCTAAGTACACAACTAGAAATCTTGAAACTCTAGGTTAGAGATAGTCTCAAAGGTCCAAGCTCCGGACCTAAACCAGCATCAAGACACCACTCGCTTGGAGGCTAACTGGATTTATTTACTCGGACTCTGGCACACAATGAGTTCTAACAGCAAAATGCAGCACCACCTCCTCCTGGTGACTTGTATTGCGGCATCCTGGACATGTCTGCCAGGAAGTTTCTTCCCCCAGGGATGTACTTCAAAGTAAAATGAAAGCATTGGAAGTACTGCACCCTCTGTACCTGCTTGGATGACAAATGTGGAGTCTGGAGTGCCTTGAGGTTTTTATAGTCCATCCACACCTCGAGAAGCACTTTATTTCCCTCCAGGAAGTGATACCATGTCATGAGGGCCCAGCGGATAATGAAAGCCTCTTTCCCCCAGATGGCCCACCACCATTCGTTGGCATGCTGCTACAGCCTCTGGCTCTCCTACAGCCATCACCAGTGCCCCGTCCCTCCCCTGGTATGGCAAACCCTGGGGCTTCAGAGTTTGACAGATTGTTATGGAGAAAATCTATTCTTTGTGGTCACCATGAGTTGAAAAGGACTTGACAACACATAATCAATCCATTGACAAACCAATCAGATTGTATCCCCAGCAAAAATTGTATTTAGGAACGGCTTTTAAAACTGGAACAGCTCGATAACATCAAGCTACCTTTGCTTTGGACCGAGGATCAGATAAAGGCAGTATCACAAGGAAAGGTCATAAAAAAGATTTGCTAGGGCATGTTTGTGCTGGTTAGGAAGCAAAAAACAAAGTCATGACCCTTGGCTCTGCAAAGAGGCATTGCCTTGATCAGGAAAGGATCCATTTGTCACACTTCCTGATATTTGCATTTCCCCCAGGGAGAATGATACAGAACAGCCTGTTGATATCCATTCACCAAAGAAGGAGAGAGGGAATGGAAAATGCTCTGAGAAAGATGTCAAGGGTCTGGAAAGGGATCTTGTCACCCTTGTCATCCTGGCATTGTAGCAGCTGCTGGAGCTGCAAAGCAGAGAAAAGGTGTTTGTAAATATGCTGGCCTGTTCGCAGCCATGCTGCCTGCACAGTGGGAAGGCTACTGGCCTTATGCCTGGATCCGTGAAAGGGCAACACTTCGGCTAATGCAGCAGGGTGGATCTTGTAACATCCCCAGAGAGGCATCAAGTGGCTGCTAAGGGGGAGGGAAAGTCCAGGAATGTGTTCCTCTTGAGGATGGAATAAAGAAATAATAAGGGTGAAGTATCAAGAAAGTAGTATATAGAAATTGCCTTCTTTTTAAAATTAGTTTACCCTCATTATACATGGTCATACAGTTCTCAAAGTCTGCTGCAAAATTAAAATAAAAAGTATTAGAATCCTAATAACCAGGATTCTATACAGTCTACACTCAGCTTTAGCAACTTTAAGGTGCGGAATAATAATTTTAATAATATGATTTAATAAGATGATTCTTTAAGCATTACTGTCTGGGGAATTGAAATTCACATATTTTAAAGTTAAGACTGAGAAAATAGTGATCTGTGCATATCTCAGCAAAAAATATAGATAGATACAATAGGAAGATGAAATACCAACAGGAATCTGCATATCCAACTGAGAGAGAAATCTGTTCCAGCTTCCTTCCCTAAGTTCCTACTTCCCTGATCCAAAAATGTAAAGTTGTTTCTGTCAATACTACTATGACAATTAGATTCTGCTTTGAGTAGCATCTGTGTGTAGAATCTCAAGGAGACTGACCATTTCCTTTGGACACGTAGTGATATTTTGCACAGTATCTGCATTGTCATTTTCCCATTAAGTCACCATTTTAGTTCAAATACTGTTGCAAAATATGTGTTCCGGAATGACCCATAACTGACTGAGAAACCTAAAACAAATGCAGCTATTTCAGTCTCTTTTCCATACATTTCACTTTACAAGAGGAACAAAAGCATTTAAAATTCAAAGCAGAGAGGTAAAATATTTTTTGAACAGAGAATCACACTTGTAAACTTTATGGACACATTCAGGCAATTTTCTTAGCAATGATGTTGGAAGTTATTTGCCACTGGCCAGATATTTTTTTTAATTTCTAAATCCTTTCAACAGTTTTGAATTTCCCTAGTGATGTCCCAAACAATCTCTATCCCTATCATACTGATTCCGTTCAGACTTCAAACAGCACATGGAAATTTATCTTCATCTATGGGCACAATACATTATTTTCATTACTGAGCTAAATCTTGATGGTCCCTAATGACACCTGCACAAACTGTTCTTAAAGTCACAACATTTTTCTAGTGGGAAAACTAAAGACTTCCTTAATGTCACATAGTTTAAGGAAACAAAAATTATCAGCTGACATTCAGCCCCCCCACCCCCAAATGTTGGGCTTCTAAAGCAAAGTCCATTGATGTCAGAGGCAGTATTTGATACAACCACCTTATACCCTGCATAATGTTAAGTGCACAGTTGGAAACCTGTCTGGATTTCTCTTAGATGTTACCTAATGTGCTGCTTATTTTGATCCAAGATGATGACACAGTAAAAATTGATATGTATCTCATAAACAGTCATAGATATTTTTTTCAAAGTTTTCCCACTTCATTTAATCATCATAAAACATAAAGGCAGAAAAAGAAATATTTGCTTTTAACCTGCAATATTAGTGGGATCTTTTTACTTTTCTGAGCCGTTCTACTGATAATTGTTACACCATTTACTTTTGAAGATTACAGCTGACTGTATTTCAAGAAATCATACTTAAATAAATTGTACTTTATTCTAGTTCAAAATGGGATGGCCAAAACGCACAAGAATCAATAATAAAGTGCCCAGATAAGTGGTCATTAAGCAAATCATGTGACCACAATGGTGGTATGATGGTTGCAGTCAGGGATGGGTTCTAAATTTTTTTACTACTGGTTCTGTGGGAGTGGCTTATTTTGTGGGCATGGCTTGTGGGAGGTAATGTGACTGGGTGGGTGTGGCCAACTTTTTTTAAAAAAAACTTTTAAAAGCATTTTTTCTACAATCTTAAGAGGCTGCAGTAAAAATGCTTTTAGAAGCTTCTGACGATCAGGCAAGTCAGCTGGGATCGCCAGAGGCTTTTAAAGGCATTCCCCCCCCCTACAACCTCTTTGAAGAGGTTGTAGAAAAAATGCTTTTAAAAACCTCTGAGATCCCAGCTGAGCTGCGCGATCATCAGAGGCTTTTTTTTAAACTTTTAAAAGCATTTTTTCAGCTGAAGTGTTTCTAGAAAAAATGCTTTTAAAAGTAAGAAAAAAAAGCCTCTGATGTGGTGGGTGGGGTAAGCGACCGGACCGGGGACTGGTTCGGGGGCGTGACCAGCCAATGTTATTACCAGTTCTCTGAACTACTAAAATTTTTTTTACTACTGGTTCTTGTTAACCGGTGCAAACCAGGAGCAACCCACCACTGGTTGCAGTTTCAAAGACAGATCATAAGTCACTTAATGGTCCTAAGTTGAGGACCACCTGTGTATCCATGTTTTCTTTTTTGGGGGGGGGACAAGTGAATGTTTTTCAGGGATGCTTTTTAACCAGATCTAGAATTCCCTTGTCTTTTCCCACCCTAGTACTAACCAGGTTCAACCCTGTTTAACTTTTTCAATATCATTCACAGTTGACCAGGTGGTCAACTAAAATTAGGGAAGGTTGCCAAATTAAACTTATATGAAAAAAACTGCACATATTTCTGCAGAAAAGCTAAGATTGCAGGTACAACAGACCAAAATTGTTTCATTTTTTTTAAAGATACAAATGCACTTAACAAGAAGTGGGGTACCTATCATATGTTGACAGCTGCAGTCCTGACTTTTCTTGATCCCTCTTCTGCATAACTTAATAGGATGAAGAAATACATTATTTTGCATTTGGTCATCCTAGCTGAATTCTTGATTGGTCCCAATGTAAGCCTCTAGAAATATTTAAAGCAGTACTGAAAACTTCTCAAAATTAATGACCATGTTCTCCAGGCCCTTAGAAAACTAGTTTTGGAGTTTGATAAGAAGCAATAGATAGTCCAACCTTGGTTGATGCATTGTGAAAAACAATAGGCAATGCAACATTTTAAATCAGATTTGTCAACAATAATGCTAAGCCTTTAACTTTGGTTTACTAACTACAGTGGCTGGATTTACAGATCTGTAAGTCATAATTTGATGTATTTGATTTTGACAATGTCAGTGTAAGCTTTAATGGTTTACAAGTCATAATTTATGGCTTAATGTTACGTAAGACACTCACCTACTACAGAGATAATATTGGTCTGCTGTTTAAGGCTATTTTAGCAGTGTTGTGTGAATATAAGCCTAGGGCTTTGAGCACAGAACAGCTGAATTTGCGTAAGATGTTTAACTAAATAAAATGGTATTTGTGCTGTTCATGATTCAAAGTAAGAGCTCAATCTTTCTTTTAATGTATTGTCGGGATCTGCCTATCATCTTAATTTATATTATACTAATTATATATTTGGCATGGAATATTTTGAAATCTAAAGAATTATGCTTTCCTAACCAGCATGAACTCCGCTCATAAGTAGAAAACCTTGTTTTCTGGTTGAACATATTCTATCATTAGGTAACAATTCTAGCTCAAAGACCAAAATCCCCAGAGATTCCCAAACTCATTCTCCAAGGTTTGAAGATTGGTGATTTGCAGAAATCTTTGAGCCCATATCCTGCAAATCTTACTGCCATACTAACCTTGTTGAGTACAAACTTTAACATCAGGAATAAGATTTGTTATTTGGCACTGCTAGGCTTGCCAGGAAATGCATTAGCAACCAGAGCTTGCTTGCATGCTCTCTCTGCACATAGTTAACATTATTTCCATGAATGCAATAGATATGATTGGGGAAGCGGACCACTCCTCATTCATTTATCCATGCTTCTCACTAACAAGGACAATCAGGACCCTATCTCATCTCCCAAATGTCACTGAAACTCTTGGATGTCTGAATGTTACTGGCTTGCTGCAACTAATATTTGAATTATACACTGAAATTGGTAAGAAAACTGAGAAAAATTCCTTAATACAAATGTAGAAAATCTGGAATCCTCTAGAAGTTATTCTGTTGTGATTCCCTACAGTTCATTCTGCTGATTGGACTGGCTGCAGCTGTTGGATGTATAACAATATGCCTGTGGAACACAAGCTTCATACCTTTGTCATATTATTTCTTCTCCATTTATTATCTCTCCTTCAGAAGTTTCAAAAACCTAAATAGTATGCTCCACCTTGATTTTTAGAGAAAAAAAATGAAAAAACCAGTTATAGTTTATTATCTATGTTATGTTGATTTTTGACTTCTGAGCAAAAAAATACAATTATAGTTGGGCAAAACAAGCTCAATATTTTTCCTTTGGAATAAGATGGTAATAGTTCCACATTTTTAAATTGCAAGAATGAACGGTTAAGTTTTTCTTGAATGCATTGGAACAGAAAAGGGAGATTGTGCTGATTTTCTTCACAATGTGAATTAGTGTCTTCCACCAATTTCTGATCACACAAAAAAGATGGCCTAAAAACCCAGTAAATCATTAGAAGGCAGTCTGAAAAAAAAATCCAATTCACAGTTGCATATAATGGTTGTTGAAAGTTTTGTAGCCTGGGTATGGTAGACTTGACTTACATAAGCTTCATGGGGTGAATTTTCAAAAGAATATATGCTTAACTGAGCTAAATTATTTTAGAACTTGTAGAACAAGGATGATTTGGGACAAGGGGGACTGAAAACCATATGCAGATAGTTCTTGACTAATGATTATCCATTTAACAACCGCTCAAACGTATGACAACACTGTCATAAGCACTGAAAGAAGTGACTTATGAATAGTCTTTGCACTTAGAATCCATGTAGTATCCCTTCAGTCATGCGATCAAAATTTGGGCACAACAACCAGTATGTATTTATGACAACTGTAGAATCCCAGTGTCATGAGATCACCATTTGTGACATAAAGAGGTCATGGTGGAGGGATGAACACTTGTGAGAGTCAGATGTGAAATTCTTATCTTGGTTCAGATAAAGACACTTGCAGATTGGACAACGTTCACACCCTTCACACTAAATCAGGACCTTTTTACCATAATATGTTGAACCAGTCTGATTTTACATATAGCCACAACTTATAATCAGCACATCACACCAGAGAAATCTATTGGACGATTAAAAATGTCAAAACTTTGGTTGGAAACACAAATTAGCCTACCCTTTTTGTGTTGACAAAATGAATATACACAAAGGAGCAGGGCTTCAATTACATTTTTGAAACTGCAAATTGACTTTCTTAACCTCCCCTTCAGATACAATTGTATTTTACTCCAAATTAAGCCAAAACCTAACATACCTTTCCAACATGTAGAACAATGTTTTGACTAAGCCATAATGACATATTATGTGTAAAGAAGCAATTTGTTTGTAAATCCAAACAAATCTTGGATTTGTTTATGCCATATATTGAATAGATGGGCGTAGGAACCAATCAGGAGCCCGTAGCTAGAGCGGGCAAATTAAGCACATGTCAGTGGCTGAAGCCGCGGACAGCTCCTGTTTAAAAAGAGCTGCTGCGGCTTGCATCACAATTGCTGTTACTGGAGCTGAGTAAGCCTGTTGAACTTTGCCGGACATGTCCTGTGTCCTTTGTCTAGACCCACTGTTCAACACTGGCAATGATGGTGGGATATTCAGAAGGACAATAGGCACTGGGCTGAACAGACACTACATGTGGCAATTGGTGGCCATCAAACTCAACAACCAGCCAGTGCAAGATATATTCGATAATTCTACATGCTCCATTCAATCCAGCAGGAGAAAACTGGGATTCCTACATGGAACGTTTCCACATGTTCCTGGAATCCAACGACCTCTTGAGTCTTTCCGAACAAAGGAAAAGAGCACTATTCCTCACACACTGCAGAGCCACCGATTTTAAAATGGCAAAAGCCCTAGCCTCACCAGCAGAATTGAGAACCACTGGCTGGCACTATAAAGAATCCTGAGGGCACACTACGCTCTCCAAGCATCATCCCTCATGAGACGGCACGAATTCTACTGGAGAGACCAATGGGAAGGAAAATCCATCAGCAAGTTCATTGCAAACCTGTGCAAAATAGCCACTGCCTGTGAGTTCTCCAACCTGGATGAAGCGATGCGAGACTGGTTGATATTGGGACTGCAAGACCTCATCCTACAAAGCTGATTGCTTGCGAAACCAAGAATAACATTGCAAGGAGCCATGGAAGAAGCGACGGTGACTGAAGTATCAAAACAGTCTGCAGCCATGATAAAAAAAAATGAATAAATTACTGCAAGCAAAGGAAGACACCACCGTCCACTATGAGGATGCTGAGACTGAATCTGAGGATGGAGACAAGGACGAAGTACATCATCTTCATTCGGAACAGGAGACCCCAAGAAAAAAGAAAAAAAAAGACTTCCAGTGCGCTGAATGTGAGGGAAACCATCCAAGGACCAAGTGCAGATTCCGAGACGCCATCTGCCGCATTTCAGTGCTGCGACTGAAAAGGACACATCGCAAGAGCCTACAGGGCATCCCAACCAGTTTCCTGCAGATCCAGACAACCCAGCCCTTCACAATACTCCAAGAATTTCCAAACAAGGAGCAGGAGACAACCTTTTGGAAGAAACTGCCGAAATGAGGATAACAGTTCAGGGAGAAGGGAGACACACCAGACCATAATAGTTGGCCACTTGAACTCAGGAAAAGCAAAGAAGATCGTTTCCATTGAAGGGAGACCATGCAAGATGAAGGTTGACTCAGGATCCTACCTTTTCATCGTCTCCTGGACAACCATCGAACAACTAGTACCCAGAATCACAGTCCCTGCACTTAAGCTGCAGAAACTGACGCTAAAGGACTACCAAGGAAACCAAATTCCAGTAATCGGAATTGGCTATTTCAATGTAACTTTCAAAGATTTCAAAGGACAACTACCCTTAACCATAGTAGACCGGGACAGACCTAGCCTACTGGAGCTAAAATGGTTTGAACCTCTGTGCCTGGCAGTGATGGGGATCAACCCAATTGAAGACAACAACTGGGAACAGGAACTTCTAAGGGACTTTACAGACCTTTTCGAAGGGAAACTAGGCAAGTACATGCGATTGCTGGAATCAAAAGATTCCACGAATATCTCTACGGAAGGAAGTTTGAGCTGATAATAGACAATAAACCACTCCTGGGGATCATCACAGGAGATTGACCAACACCCCACCTATTATCTCCATGAATGCCGAGATGGATGGAATTCCTTGCCACATACAACTACCAGCTGCTCTAGAGACCCAGGATCAATCATGCAGATGCCCTCAGCAGATGCCCACTGCCGTAACCGGTGGAAGACCCAGCACCAGCCACACCCACGCTGCTAATAGAGACTCTCATGAATACACTGATCATAGCCACAGACATCGCGAGAGCAACAGCAAAAAACAAAACTTTGGTGCAGATTTTGAATTGGGTACGGGAGGGGTGGCCAGAGACTGGGGTAGACGATGAACTCAAGCTGTTTAAAACACAACAAACTGAACTATTGGGACTGAGAGGGTGTTTGCTGTGGGGAGATAGAGTAGTTATCCCAAAAACTCTACAAGAGGACATTCTGGAAATGCTACACAAGGGACACCCAGGGATAGTTAAAATGAAAATGTTAGCTAGAGGTTGTGTCTGGTGGCCAGGAATGGGCAAGGAAATAGAAAAATAGGTAGCGATGTGCACACCCTGCCAAGAATCTCAGCCGACACCATACGCAGCACCCACACACGATTGGGAAAGCCCTAAGACACCATGGTCCTGCATACGCATTGACTTTGCAGGACCCTGCCAGGGAAACACATTTTTTTAATCATAGTCAATGCTTATTTTAAATGGTTAGAAGTAAACCTCATGTCATCGACCACAAAAGAAGCAGTCATCAGGGTTCTACGGAGACTATTCGCGACACATGGTTTGCCCGATTTAATAGTCTCCAATAACGGGCCACAATTTACTGCCAATTAATTTGAAATGTTCCTAGCTAGCCAAGGGGTCAGACATGCACTATCTGCGGCGGGACATCTGTCCACTAATGGATAGGCAGAATGGATAGTGAGAACAACCAAAGGGACCAAAGAGCTAGAATAGGCCCTATTATAGGATTATTTATTTATTTATTATTTATTTGTAAAAAGAAAATTGGCTTCCCATCTTACCCCAAGGTACCTCTGGGTGGCTTACAATTGTAAAGTTACAAAAACCTTACACAGCTTCAGTCACCAGAAAGTCTTATTGTAAAATTGTGGTACAATATTGAATTGCATTCAATAAATAGAAGTCAGGCTTTCTTGAGTAATTACTCTTCTCTTAAATAAAAGGTTGTTTTTTCTGTGGGATTGGAAAGTGCCTTCCACTACTTTAAATCTATTGTCTGAATCCTGTCTTCTCATGAGAGAATAGTCTTGGCTTCCTTCTTTTTAAACATGAGAGTATCAAATCATCCTCCTAGTCAACATTTCTTAAAGCTAATTATACATAGTTCCTTCAATCTGACTTAATTCTAATCCCGATTATTGCCCTCTCGTGATCAAGAAGATGGAAATCTCCCAGATCTCTGTACACTAAAGAAAGTGAGATACAACTAGACTTTTCTTCCATCTTTCCAATTCCATTGTTTTTCCTTATGTTGTCTCTATGTTTGACAGCTTCTTGTTTTGAGTTGTATATTTATGAGCACCAAAGCAACCAGACCCACGTGCTAGAGTCCAAACTTGGAGGCAAAACTGGCAAATCCCAAGGTGGTGACAGAAATTGTTGTAATAATTACCATGAGATGTCCCCAGTTCCAAAATAGTCCTGCAGCCATGTTACACGCTTGGGCAGTGCTAAGATTCCAAGGGACGCTGCAGCAAGTTCATATTCTGGAAGGCTTGATACTTGAGAAGTGGGGCAGGACCATCTCTTCTTTCTTACCTCATCTCAACCATGGATTATCTGTGCTGGCTTGGCCCACCTATTCCTTGGCTTTTGGAATCTTTCCCTGATGAAATATTAGCAGATACCACTTTTTCTTTCCTTAGATGGATCAATCACAAGCTTTCCACTTGAGTAGAACGAAAGTAGACCTGTCAGCTTCTGCACCTTTGTAGGACACTGAGCAGCAAACATCATCCAACCCAGCTTTGCATATCACATTCAATTTCATAATTTCTGCTGCAAAACTGGAGATAAATAAGCACAAACCTATTTCAAGCAAGTGGGATAAAAGAATGGGATGGTTTTATTGAGAACTTCTATCCACCCTGAAGACAAGTTTAAAAGTTTACCTTTACTAATGGTCCAATTATTATTATTTCCTTGAAAATAGCTGGAGAGCAGGAAGTGGCCTGAATCCAGCAGACAAAATAATAAAAAGAGCTCAAATGGCTGTGGCATTGCAAAGGTCTAGAGTCCCTTTTCCTGGCCTTCTTTGGATCCAAAGCCTTACCGCTAAATCTGTACTAAAGTTCTTGAAAATTTTCAGTTCTGTCTTAGCAGCCTGATTACTCCTCCAGATACAGATACAGGCACAGAGACGAGGCCTTTTAATGAAGAAGGCAGTTGTGACCCTGATGAGAGAGAAAATGTATCTCTACCCTCCAATAAACTTTTATTTATATTTCATATTTCTAAACCACTCATTGCCCTCAGGTTTGACTTGCTGAGACCCTTGAGGCTTTTATAAAAACAGCAGTAAATGTCTTTTCTCTTTTGTCCTAGAGACTCTGCTTCTCTGGATAGGTGAGAAACCTAGGAGACATTCATATATATTTGAATAAGCATCTAAGCCAGTGTTTCTCAACCTTGGAAGGTTGAAGATGGGTGGACTTCAACTTCAACAGCAGCGCTGGCTGGG
>JANHZT010006586.1:41170-52141 GCA_032468215.1 Stegonotus admiraltiensis | reverse complement strand
CCATTTCCTCCTGATCAGCTGGGACTCAGGAGGCAGAGAATAGATGGGGGCAGGGCCAGTCAGAGGTGGTATTTACCCGTTCTCCGAGCTACTCAAAATTTCCACTACCGGTTCTCCAAAACTGGTCAAAACCTGCTGAAGCCCACCTCTGTTCTAATCCACATTCAAACTCACTCCTTTTTTGCCATTTTGTTTAGTACACAAATTTGGTTCTATCCTGTTCTGTTTTTGGAAAGTTAAAATTATCCTACTGAGAGCTAGATAGACAGTACAACTCAAGGCTTATAGGTTTGCCACAGATGAGTGTACTGATGGGAGAATCAGAGTGAATACAATAAAGCTTTAAGAAAGCAAAGTCACTGTATAGATTCCTGATGGAAACCAGGAGACTCTGAGTTCTAGGCCTCCCTTAGGCATGAAAACCTCCTGGGTGATTTTAGGCCAGTCACTCTCTCTCAGCCCAACCTAATTTATAGGATTGTTGTGGGGAAATAGGAGGCAGGAGAATTTTGTCTGTTCTCTCTCTCTCTCTCATAAAAATCTAATAATATTACAGTCATCAAGATTCTGGACAGAGAAATATGTATAGGGCTGTCTCAGCAGGATGCAGAAGCATTCTGAGGCCTTCTGAGGGCTCTCCACACTGGTCCTGCTGCCAACTCCTCCATCTATTAGCAGCAGTCTCTATGCTGTTCATCCACTGTTGACTTCTGCAATAAGGAGCCCATTATTTTGACACAGTGGAGATGCCACTGAAGTTTGAGGAATCTAATGATTTAGCATCTTACAATGTTTTTATGGGAAGTGGGAGTGGGTGAGGGCCTATTAATTGTGAAGAGGCATTGCCTCAGTTTCTCTCTGAGTTCAGGAGAGGGAGGTGAATATTCGGAAACATTGCAGGCTCCATGTACAGGCTATTCATAAAAACCAGCAAATATAAATTAATATTGTGACTGATGATAAACAAGTCCATGATGTGTGCTTTTTTTTTTTTTGTAATTAGACTTTTTGTGTTCTCTTTTTCTGCAGGTTCATTCTTGTATCTTAATACGTCAGAAAATATGAACTTCCTCCTTTTGAGCCCATGGCTGAGAAGCAGCAGTGAAAACTGCATGGTGCAAGTGGCTGTCTACAAATACTTCCAACCAAACGGGAAGTATGTTGCTCAGGTCCTCCATGCTAATGAAAGCCACATCAAAGCCCCATTGATTCCTGGCAGAGAAAAATATGGGTAAGTCTCTTTCTTTCTCTCCTCCCTCCACCTTCCAATACTACAATTTTGCTTTGAAGCATTAAAATTGAGCTAAATACTTTTATCTGTAGAGTACTTTCTAGTTTCATCTTTTATCAGGGAACTCTTTTGGTCTAGATTATTTAAGAGAGAGGAGAGAGGCTACTGCATGGATCTGTCACTGGGAGATGTTATTACTATGTCTACTCTCATTAATCTATTTGGATATATTAATACTTGACCATACTAATTCACACACATGCGCGGACACACAAAATGAATAATTACAGCCCATTCTGCTCTCAGATACACCACTTTGCTTTTTATTCATGAATATACTGCATTTTTTTCCCTGATTAGCAGAGTTCTTTCTTCTTTCATGCTGTTCTGCCAACTGGTATGTAATAACTGAACTCAGTATAATTTAATTTCTTAAACCTCAAACATTAGCATAGGAAAAATACAAGTTCTGCAGTATAAAGCTAATTCTTGCCTACAGATACCAAGACAAATCAATAGTTGGAAAAGGTAATGCATCTTTACTCATTTGCTAATATACAGGATGAATTCATACCTTGCATTGAACATTATAGATTCATATGCTCCATAAACTCTAAAGTTTGTAAATCTTTGTTTATAGCTTAACATTAGTCATAAACCCAGATACAATGTCTTATTTCACAAACCTTTGTTAAAATAAACCATGGCTTATTGCAGTTTGTGAATTTGGACCTATTAGGAATTATAGTGGTGCTTAGTAGGTATTTACATAATCTGGCAGATAAACTAAATCTTTCATATGAAACCACAGGGTTTTTTTTTTGTTTGTTTTGTTTTTACATTGACAGAACTGGAAAGTAGCCATTATTTCTTCATCCTCTAAAGCACGGGTGTCAAACTCAATTGCGTCACGTGACATCACGTGACATATCATGACTTTTTTTGCCTTTGTGGAGCTGGGATGGGCGTGGCCTGCATGTGATGCATCTGGCCCATGGGCTGCCAATTTGATACGCCTGTCAAAACAATGGCTAGAAATAATCAATGTATTCAGTTTGCAGACTCCATACTGAGGCTAACTTTAAGAACCAAAGGTCTGCAGGATTCACATATACAGCCTGATTTGAGAGTTGTAGTATGCCTTCCACATGTTTTCCTTTTAATTTCTTCTTAATATAATTTCAATACTATCTGAAGTATTTTGAAGGTTGAATACACTTCTGTGTCACTTTAGTGGTGCTAATTAAGAAGTTCTCCAACTTTGTGAATCAATGGGACTTCGTTTTTTATGGTTTCTATGCTGTAAAAATATGAATGCATTCATAAAATATGTTTTGACTATTACTATTCACTGATCTACACAGTGTAGTGGATAGTATGGTGGTGTGGTGCAGTGGTGGGTGGTGGTTCTATAGAACCAGTAGTAAAACCAGCGGGAGGCTCCGCCCACTGACCCTGACGTCATGAGAAGCGATTTGCGCATGTGCAGAAGCTTCTGTGCATATGCAGAAGCAAGGTGCATGTGCAGAAGCAAGGCGCGGGCGCAAGCAAAGCAAGAGCATGCGGGCAATCCCATTGTGTTGTGGTGGTAGTAGAGATAGGGATCAATACATATACAGTACAGTAGTATAGTAGTATAGTAGTACAGCATGTGCTTCTTTTCATTTCTTTAAGTCTGCACACCTTGTGCAGGGCCAAGCTAGCTGGAGACAGAAATTTCAGAAAGTTTTTTTTTTTTAACCACACAGCCTTTCTTATCTCCTTATACATTCATTCTGTGCAGGAGAAGGTATCTACAAGAAAATTGTAACCTGAAGGTGGTTTCAAAAACAAATCTATTTCCTGGGCTTGGGCTTATATAAAATTTTGCATTATTTCCAGGTTGGCCAGGCAAAGAAAAGAAGCCAGAATTCTGTCTGGCAGAAGATCAAATTCAACTGTAGGGACAGAGGTCAGCCAAGTGGCTCAGCTGAACAACCTCAGTGTCTTCTGTTGGAGAAAATCTAAAGCACTGTTTCTCAACCTTGTCAACTTTAAGATGTGTGGTCTTCAATTCCCAGAATTCCCCAGGCAGCACACTTCTTAAAATTGGCAAAGTAGAGAAACATTGGTACTAAAGCAAATATCCTGTTAGTAACTATATAGACATTGGCCACAAATGTGTCTTCCTCCCTCTCTTTTTTCACTTCTTAATATTCATATATTTAGAAAGGTAGTAAACGGCAATGGCATATTCCATTTAGGGCAGAACTGTTCTTTCAAATTTTGTGGCCAAAAAGATGCCCCTAAGGACATTTTTCTTTTCCCCAACTAATGCAGAGATGTTTAAAGTAGCAATTGCTTGTGCTCATACAAATGCTTCAGAAGACAGCTGTGATGGAATGAAGCAAGCCTAAAACATTAGTTTCTGTCCTTTGCATTAATTTGTTAACCAACTGAGAAATCAAGGCACTACTTGTATCATGCCCCCTTGTCCCAAGGTTGAAAAAGTAGCTTTTAAAAATATAACCTAGTAGTGTAAAAGTTAAATACACGAGAGACCTATTTGTCAACATAGCTCAACATTTTAACCCCTCTTAATCCATAAATGATTTTTGTATGCTTGCAACGTTTAAATAAAGTATTTAGGGTGATGGTATTTTTTTAATTTAATTGAGCTCAGGCTTTCTATTAAGTAGTTTGCTCTTTCTGGCCAGCTAAAATATCTTATTCCAGTTGTGTAATTAAGATTAATTGCCAGTGATGCCTCAATTTGTCAGCTTTTCTCTGTGTGTTTTTTTTAGATTGTAGTTGGGGGTAGGGGCAAAACAGCAGGAGCCTATTTTGAGCAAGCTGATTTTGGATATTTTGAAGTGATGTTCTTTGTTTAATTTAGAATTTAATTTGAATATATGAATATAGTGTGCATCCTTGATATTCTGATTAAAAAGTTTACCTTCATAGTTGCAGAATACTTATTGCAAAGAACAATTTAAAACAACTGTCATAGTTTTGTTTGCTTAGCATGGCAAACTGTTGAGAGAATTATTGTTAGTTTATTCTAGGAAGGAAGGAAGGAAGGAAGGAAGGAAGGAAGGAAGGAAGGAAGGAAGGAAGGAAGGAAGGAAGGAAGGAAGGATAGATTTTTAAAAAGTAATTGATTCATAGAGCAAATTTACCTTGGATTCTAAAAGGTTTATAAAAATTAGGTGCAAGGTTTTTTTTTTTATTAAAAACATAGATGCTACTAAGGGGTACCAAGACTGGGATCATAGCATCCTAGATGAGAATCATAGTCCTTTGCAAGAATCAAAATAAAACAATTTCCCTGTGTTACTCTTAGTCCAAATTATAAACAACTCTCTCCTATTGTTGTATGTCGACGTTCATTTATCAACCAGAAGACTCAAATCCAAGAAGCTCCCACTTACCCAACTTTAACATTGATTCCCAATGGAAATCCAAATGGTTCACTAAACACCCAGATATAGGAAGACATATAAATGACCCCAAAAAGGGTGCCAGGCTTTGAACTAGCAATGGACAATCTTGAATAAGATCCACACTTCACATGGTGTCTGTGTAAATGGGGCATAGCATCCTCCCCTTAGTGTGATTGTAGATCAAACTGTAGATCACAACTGTGATCAAGTGTAAGCTGAGGGCATATACCAGTCCAGGATCTGATTTTTTTAAAATAAAAATGATGCTGCGCTTCAATATCTAGACGTTGGCATTTGAACTTAGATCTTTTTAACATTTATATTGCATTATGTTTTACTAATTTAGGTGAAATCTTAATATATATTGCAAGTCCATGTATGATATGCCATTTGCTAAATAAATAAATAATTTGATTTTAGTTAAGAATTGATTCCAGTTAGGGAATCCATTATTGTTATAATCATACAACCAAACTGACTTGTTAATCAGTTCTCCTAAGGAGTGTTTAGAAATGGAATTGGGGCAGGTTTTCTTCTCTCTTATGAGAGAAGGTACAGAAAATTTGTACTCGTCAGATTCTGATAATTATGTAACTAATAAGTGCTCAGAAAAATGCTATAGAATTGCAATAAGTCTATGGACTCTAAACAAATAGAAAATTCAGGAGGCCAGTGTAGCCCCAGTTTGTACACCATCATTCTAAAATGGTTTGCATTGTTATAACTATACTTCTTTCATGGTGCAAATCCCTACTTGCTAAAAAATAATTGTTTATATCTGGGTTCCTCAGCCTAGTACTCTAGGGCAACTGAATTATCCTCTTAGGAGTGTATGAGATTTATACTCTAACAATATCATTTTTTGATGTGATATTGATGTGTGTTTGAACCACAGGGTAAATGAAGTCAATCTTAACTTGAAATAAAAATCCCATTTCTCCTGTGTTATGGATAAGAATTTATCACACAAGGGAAAGTCCACTCAATTGTCTTCAAATCAACAGACTGCCTAAACTTGTATTAGAGCAGAAATGCCTCAATAAGCCGAATAAAAAGATAGTTGGTAAGCTTAAATGAAACCCCAGTAGTAGTGGGTAAAGTGAAATGAAATGAAGAAAATTTTTCTTCCTTTATTCCAGTCAATTTTAAAAACCCCACCCCCAGTCCCCTCCACCAGTCTTTTGGGAACGGAGGATAGTTAAGTTACCTTAATTGTATTAGGCTTTGTTGATCATTTTACTTGATGAATCAATTTTTGGCAAACCACTTTGAGTTTCTTAGGAAGTTAGTTTATCTGTAATAACTTTATAAATAAAGATTATCAGGACACAAAGATAAGCTTTCTCTACAGATTTAGTTTACTTCTCTGTGTCTTGAGCTAATTTTTCTAACAAATCAAAATGAAAAACAAACCAAGAACAGACACCCAGCACACTCTCCCCCCTCGTCCCCCCCGTGTGTGTATGTATGTGTATACACACACACACACACACACACACACACACATATACATATACATATATATATAAATATACATATACATATATATATATATATATATATATATATATATATATATATATATACAGAGAGAGGGAGAGAGATGGGTCTCTGTTCTTGGTTTGTTTTTTATTTTACAGCATTCCAACTGTAAGGAATAATAGGAAATAACCAGTTATCAAGCACATATCTTAAGTTTCTTCAAAGTTGAAATGATATCCTTGCCAGAGAACAGGTGACTGTGATCCTTGCCTGATATTCCAGACATATTAGTATAGATGACCTCCTTTATCCTTGCCTCTTCCCTCGCCTCTAAACATATTCAGGGACCCTGGTATATATTCAGAGGCAGCGATAACTCTTATTTGCATTACAGATTTAGGAAAGTAACCAAAGGGAGCAGATGTGGAACATTATTCTCATTCAAAGTGACATGAGGCTCACATCTTTCCTAAGCTTTGAAAAAGGTGATCCACATTTTCCCCTATTTGAGCATTCATTCCATTTCCTGTATTAGTTTCCTCTCCCCATTGACTGTCCCTACCTGTCAAATCATTGCATGGCTATTTACTTGGAACATCTGACAAATGTCTGCATTTTGGTTCCTATAATAGATGTAGGAAATAGAATGCAAGAGAATGATCCATTGTAAAGCAGGAAATTTAAAGTCAATGTATTTGGGGAAGAAAATATCACAAATCAGAATTGAGCATTGTGTAGGTCACAAAGAAGTTCTCACTGAAATCTTTAGGGCTGCATTTATCTGATTTATCAGATTACTAGTTGTATAGGTTAGGAACAACAAAATAATCCAACATAATTGCCTTCCTGCTTCCACTGAGTATAAAAAAAGAAATAGACTTGTGTGATTTAAGTGAAGTCAATAACTGATTTAGTAGAGTAACGGGTGGTGGGAAGAAATGTCCCTTCTTCTCCTCAAACACTTATTAAAGTTGAGCCAAGCCTTGCATGGATGTCCAATTTGGTAGATTAATGACAGTTTGTCTGACTATACCAGCTGAAGGTATAAGCAGGTATCAAGTATTTATCATGTGTACCTACTGTTATTTATAGGACAGAAAATAGATGGCCTTTTGGCACCCACAGTGAAGAGTTGGTTTCTTTTTTTCAGGGGGATTAATTTTGATTGATGAGCAGATTTGCTGTTATAAAAAGTCTCAGAGCAAATAACTGCTAGTGTGAACCTTGATCCTTTGGAATTAATGTTCATGAGAAATTGTAAATAGTTTAATGGAGAATAGCGGCTTTGAAAGACTAATTAATTCATCTGTAGAAAAAGAGTTGTGGGACATTACTCTGTATTAGATTTTTTTTTTTAAAAAAAGATTTCTTCAAAAATTCCAGAGGCCATTATTTTTTTTTTTATTTCCATGCCAAAAAGGAAAAGAAAACCATCCTTCCCCAGCTGTATTGAATACAAGATTAGTAATTGGTCTGCTATTCTTTTCATGTGTGCAATAGTCAGTGTACAATTTGGAATATATTCAGCATTGTCACATTTTAAGAAGAAAAGGGAGAATGAAAGATTAGAGTATGTTTGATAATTGCCAGGTTTGAATATTGTAAGATAAAACAGACTTGTTGTTTTGGATGGCAGAACAAAAACTAATGACTGGAAATTGCAGGAAAGCAGACTTGTAGCTAAAACATTAGGAGAACCATCCTAACAATAAGAACTGCTCATCCACAAAACGGAATGCTTTGGAAAGTAATTGGTTGGTTCTCCTTTATTACCGTAGAAGAGGTAAGCAGAGACTGGATAACCATCTGTCAAGATTGCTATTGCTGTATCATGCATTGAACAGGGATGATTTCCAATTAAACTTTCTTTTCATAGATTCTCAGAACATTAGAGATAGTTCTGCAATGTTCACTGATTCCAAAACAAAAAGGTATCTCAAAAAGGGAGCATTTCCTGATAAATGGAATGAATGAAATCAAGTTATTTGATTGTACAGTACATGTGTGGGTGTATATACATATAAATATACATACAAACACATTATCTCTCTCATATATATATGTATATGTATATACACACACACACATACATATATATGCACACCCACACCCATATATATATGAGAGAGAGAGAGAGAGAGAATGTGTGTTTATGAGCACAGTAGAACATAAGCATATGTTGCAAGACTCTTATCCTCAGATAAAAGTTCTCCTGGATTCATTAAAATGTACCTTCTCAATACAGACTCACCATTAAGCAGACTGAGACAGCTACTTTAATTTCACCCTTCTTTCTTTCTGAGTGCTTTGGCTACTCCTCATTCCTGTTCAGGGAAAACTAAGCTTTGTTGGCCAAACTGTCTGAGCTGCATTCATTAAACTAGAGGATATTATCCTAACAGGAACAGTGACATCAATGCAGATGTCACTTGAAGAGGAGTAGGTTCTCATGCTTTGCTTCAAGTAGCTCTGCCTTAAAGATCTAGCTTACACAGTATTTGCTCTTTCAGGGATAGTTAATATGGTAAATGTCAAGATCAGTGTGCCATGGAGATCTCCCTTGGTATTTACTAGGTTCTCACCTCTAGTAACTAAATCTACCTTTATTTAAAAAAAAAAAGTTGCCTTAATTTTTAAAAGAGGGTAAGGGATATTGTAGAGTGCAATCCTGTAAGACAACACTTTTGTTTACCAGAATGTTTATGAATCACACATAACTCACAGTCATTTTATGTAAATAAAAATAAGAAGTGGCTACTGCCCAATGGTTTGTTAGGAATGTGCCTTCCTGTCAAGAAAGAAAAAATAAATAAAAGAAGCAACTAAACATTAGGTGAGAAAAAATAAATGCCTAGGTATAAAATAGGTGGTAATTGGCTCAATAGTAGTAACTGTGAGAGGGTGGAGTCCTAGTGGACAATCACTTAAATATGAGCCAGCAGTGTGCTACAGCTGCCAAAAAAGCCAAAACAGTCCTAGGTTGGGGAATAGAATCAAAAACACATAAGTGGTAGTGCCACTTTATAATGCCCTGGTAGAACATAGAACAGCATCACAGTTGGTGATGATCTTGGAGATCTTCTAGTCCAACCCCGTCAATCAGGAGACCATATGTCATTTCAGAAAATGACTGCCAGTCTCTTCTTAAAAGCCTCCAGTGATGGAGCACTCACACCTTCGAAAGGCAAGCTTTTCCACTGGTTGAGTTGACCACACTTAGAATATTGCATCCAGTTTTGGTCATCACAATATAAAAAAGATGTTGAGATTCTGGAAAGAGTGCAGAGAAGAGCAACAAAGATGATTGGGCGACTAAAGACTATAACATATGAAGAACAGTTGCAGAAATTTGGCATGTCTACTTTAAAGAAAAAAAGGACTAGGGGTGACATGATAACAGTGTTACAATATCTAAGTTACTGCATAAAAAAGGGGGTCAACCTATTCTCCAAAGCACTTAAAAGCAGAAGAAGCAGCAATGGATGGAAACTAATAAAGGAGAGAATCAACCTAGAGCTATAGAGAAATTTCCTGACAGAACAATTAATCAGTGGAACAACTTACCTCCAGACATTGTGGGTGCTCCCAGACTGGAGGTTTTTAAGAAGAGATTGGGCAACAATTTATGTGAAATGGTATAGGGTCTCCTGCTTGAGCAGAAGTTGGACTAGATGACCTCCACGGTCCTTTCCAACTGTGTTATTTTGTTTTTGGAATCATGAGCAGCACTGTGAATTAGTGTTTTATGGTTGGCCATATTTACTATGGCAGTCATTTTGTAAGCATAACCCCAACACTGCCTAAAATTCAAAAAGTATTCACTGTCTGAACAGGATTCCTATACATTTAGTACAGCTCATCTTTCATAAATATAAGCTACACTTGAGATACATTTAGCTACTTCTATCAACTTGGGACAGCATGCTCATTTCATGGCATGAATAAGTTTTCATTCTGTCAAGCTTCCGGAGGTAAGCCCATTCCAACTAAAGCAAAAGAAGAAAATAACAGGGTTTATATTGTAGGGCTAGTGAAACAGACATCTTGAAAAAGAGGTATATCAAAGGAATGTTTGTTTGTCTCCAATGTGCATTCCAGCAGGGCTATTTTCAGAAGAGAGGAGCAATTTCAGGTTTCCTGATTTCAAAAGGAAGAGGTGACTCCTTGACATCTCTGTCAATCAGGCCCCATAATAGAAGGAGAAAATGTGTTTCACTGAAATTAATGCACTTGAAAAGCAGTGTGGCGATAAATTAATTTTAGGTCAGAATTTCTCACAACTCGAGTTGTTCATTGTGTCAGCAAGTGTCTTTTTCTCCCCTGTTAGCCTGAATTACACATTAATATCTGATAAGGTCTTCACAGTTCATATCCATTTACAGGAAGGAGAAAAAGAAGTGTTGTCAGATCCTATTATTTGATTGGGGTTAAGCCAACCAAGCAAAGATTTTTGCAGGGATTTTGTACAGGAGGGATTAAACAGTAATGTGGCAGAGGAAGAAACTGTTTAAAAATAATACTAGGAGGAATTGCTCTCTTTGCTTCATGAATAGCACTCTAAAAATTGTTTGCGGCTCCCATGGAATTGATAAAAATATTCTGCCTATGCACAGATAAAAAAGGTTCAAAGTGCGCCTAGTTTTAAAACATCTGATCCCTTTACCAACAGGTATATTCTGCACCTATGTTTTAAATATTTATATTTTTTTGGGAAAATTAGATGTTATGGAGAAAAAGTGAATGCATTTTTTTGGGGGGGGCTTTGATTTATATGCCGCCCTTCTCCGGAGACTCAGGGCGGCTTACAATGCATTAAGCAATAGCCTTCATACTTCT
>JANHZT010006585.1:174431-195318 GCA_032468215.1 Stegonotus admiraltiensis | reverse complement strand
AAAAATGAAGTGTTTTAATATTGTGTGTGACCAGCCATACACTAAATAAATAAATAAATAAATAACCCACCCCTGCAACAGACCGTTCTCTGTTAGACATTAGGCGAGGTTCCTACTGAGGCAAAGCGTAGCGACAAATGTCATATTTCCCCATCCATGTCCTTTTAATCAGTCTGTCTTCTGTTTCTACCTCTCATACATTCAAATAAATGTGGAAACCAAGCTAAGGTCTTCTCAGTTATAACTCCTTATTCTGAAATACTTACAAGGAGGTATGAGCAAAATATTTTATGAGGTCCTAGGCAGGTTCTCTCACCTGAAAAGTGTCTTAGGAAAAAGTGTATAAAAAGAACTACCAAATAGGTATAAAGAAAGCTGGCAACATCTAGAGCTATTTCGTTTAGAACAAAGGTGAATATGGGAAGAAGTAATGTGAGTCATAGAGAAGGTGGAATGAGGAGAGATTTTTCCCATCTCTCATAGTAATGGAACCTGAAGATGAAAGATGGATGATCCAGGCTGTTAAAAAGAAATAAATGTTCACGCAGCACATAGAAAAAGTTTGGAATTGGAAAAGAGCCCTATTATTCCCAATTGTCTATTATATGAAAGAGTCCATCTTCACAGCACGTTATACCATTTGTGTGATTATGTCATTGCACTAATTATAGCATTACAATTAGTGCAGCTTACAAACACAATGCAAATTATGTAAATCACCAGAGAAATGTTATTGATTGATGTGAAGGCCGTTGTATGTGTATATTGTATGTTAGTATTTACTTACTGGATTTTATATGCTCTTCCAGTCCAGTCTAGCACAACTCACATGTTGTAAAGGCTTACATTCTGTTCTTATTGTAAAAGAAGAATCAAACTTTAAAAATGTAATAAAATAACAGAAAAAGAAAAAGAAGATACTAAGAGAAAAACTAAGACCACTGAGAAGAAAAGCATCTACACACAACCCAAAATAAGACTTTTAACTTATACTAGACTTCTTCTTAGGACTTAACTAAATGCCAAGTTTTAATAGCTCTCCTAAAACACTCAGCACAGTGACTAGGCTGGCCTTGAATGCTAAGCTTTTCCAAACAAGCTGAGCAACAGCAGAGTAGCCTTGAACCCTCGGGCCCTGTAGATGACAATATGTCATGAAAGGGAGCCTGAAGGAAGCTTACTTTGCTTCATTTATTGGATAGGCAGAAGCTTCTCAAATCTAGAAATATCCAGATGCTAAGACTAAAAGGGCTTTAAAAGTGACTACCAGCCCTTGGAATTCTAAATGGTAGTTGACTGCTAATTAGATTACAGATGTTACATAGGGCAGGCCCATAAAGAGCAAGTTACAATACTCCAAATAAAGATAAGTAAATCAACTGTACTTCAACAGTTACCATTTCCTTGGATTGATTTAAAAGGAAATTAGACAACTAGTGTAAGACTATATTGAGAGAGCCAATTGTACTGGTTAAGATATCAGACTGGAAACCAGGAGACTGTGAGTTCTAGTCCTGCGCAAAGCCAGTTGAATAATGTTAGCCCACTTTCTTTCATCCTTAGGAAGAAGACAATTTTTCACTTCGGAAAAATCTTGCAAGAAAACTGCAGGGATTTGCCCAGATAGTCTCCGAAAATTAGACAGATTGAACAGAAAGAAAAAAATGATTTTATTACTTCCAGTAATTGGGTGCACCATCAATTGCTGACAGACATTTTTTTTTCTCTCCGTTTTGGGATTTGCCATGAAGAAAGAGGGATAACTGGTCCAGAGCTTTATTTGATTCAAAGTGCTCATCTTACATTACCTTGTTAATGTGATTAGGCACAACAGAACATGAGTGTGATAAAGGAACCAAACAATTCAGCTTGGCAACTGAGAATTAGAATTTCAAGTGGAGATTTAACACAAGCCTCAGACAAAGAAATAAATGGTTTGGGAAGCAAGGCTAAGATCAAAGAACGTTCTTTGAGTTTGAAAATCAACTGCGCCAAGATGTTGGCAGTCAAGACAAGATCATATGCATTGTGTCTGGATATTTGCCTATTTCCAATGGAATAGTGTAATGATAAGGAGTTTTTTCTCAAGTGATTACATTTTTTAAAATGTGACATTTAAGTACTGGCATACAATCCTCTAGACCAGGGGTCTCCAACCTTGGTTACTTTAAAACTTGTGGACTTCAACTCCCAGAATTCCTTAGCCAGCAGCTGGCTGAGGAATTCTGGGACCTGAAGTCCACAAGTCTTAAAGTTGCCAAGGTTGGAGAGCCCTGTTCTGGACTATACTTAACACACACACAACCAGCAAGATCAGAACAAAACAAAACCTTGCCACTACTCCTTTTTTGTTTTTTCTTTAGTATTGGTCGTCATAATCTGAGATAAAATTAATCTGTATATTTGTGTCATCTGATCTAAGATCTAAATGCTTCGTTTTTCACAGTTCCTTCAGTAATTAAGGAATTACTAATTCATATTCCTGAAACTCTTCTGTGATTTTAAAGTAAATTAAAATAAAATAAATAACCTAATTTATATTAAAATGAGGGCCCTCAATAATATTAAACTCCCATGATTATTACCTTTATCATGATAAACAAATATGCCTTCTTCTTCATCCACTTTCAGTGTATTTCCTAACGAATGATAATTTGGTCCTACCTTTTGTAAGATCCATGTCTATGCACCAATAGAAAAACATTTATACGGCTCAGGGTTGAACTATGGAGTCCTTGGTACTCTTTGCTTGTTTGTTTGTTCACAGACATTTCATTACCCAATTAGGTAACATCATCAGTGCTAGTGAGTCTGGAGTTTGCTTCTTGCTTATAGGTCATCTTGCAGGTGCTGGTAGAGGTATAGTTTTCTCCATAGTAGTTCTTGATTAGGGTATTGTTGTTTGCTTGATTGTTTCTGTGGCATTAATCCCAACTTATCTCTTAAGAATGGTGTGTAACAAAGGAAGTGAAAAGATCAAAAGAATCCCCACCCCCCAAAACAGTGATGATGTCACCTAGTTGGGAAATAAAATGTCTGCAAGCAAACAGTCAAACTCAGAGACCATCAATGATTCCAAATACAGGCAATATGCAGACTTAAAAAGCAATTGGAAAGGAACAGAAAATCCATGCTTATCTCTAAACTAAACTTTTTTTCCTTCCTTCCTTCCATCCATCTATCCATCCATGTCATTTGTACTTCAAAACATGAGTAATTTGCAATGTATATTTAAGAAAAGATTGATAAGGAGATGTTTATAGACTTGTGTTCCACAATGCATTCTGGGGCTGTGCTGTCTATTAATAGTTCATGAGTAAAGGAACACAAAATCAGTATTAATTGAATTCTCTAGATAACTTTCTGAATGATTTGAGTGGATTGGTTTCCCAACATGTGGAACAAATGAACTAAAAAGAAACACATGAAGTGACCCTTTGAGAGCTGAATGCAATGAAATTTCATATAATGTATGCCAATTAAAGTACATTCAAAGTGACAATAAAGTTATTCTAAGTCTAGTCTAAGTCTAAGAATAATCACAAGTAGTCTGAAAAAAATAGAGAAGCCCAGGCAATTGGTTCTTTTGGATCCAAAGACAATAAATAATCCGCTGACTCAAAGGGATTTTAAACTTTATTAATATCACAAGCAAACATTTAAAAGCATAATGTAAAAAAACATACAAATCAAGCAAAATGATACCCAAATTAAAAGCTGTCAGATGCTTCTTAAGGAGTCAGCAGAGATACCAGTTTCCATAGTACTAGATTCTGTGCAGAAGGTCCCAGGTTAAATGTCAGTATTAGGGTTTCTATTAAAACATAGCACCATGACTTCAGAGGTGGGTTTCAACAGGTTCTGACCAGTTCTGGAGAACCAGTAGCGGAAATTTTGAGTAGTTTGGAGAACCGGTAGAAAAATTCTGACTGTCCCTGTCCCCATCTATTCTCTGCCTTTCAAGTCCCAGCTAATCGGGAGGAAATGGGGATTTTGCAGTAACCTTCCCCTGGATTGGGAATGGAATGGAGATTTTACAGTATCCTTCCCCTGGCCACGCCCACCAAGCCATAACACACCCACCAAGCCACACCCACAGAACCGGTAGTAAAAAAAATTGAAATCTACTATTGCATGACTTCCTGGTCCTTCTTCACTGATCACGGGACTGCAGGACCTGACCGTGACTGGGTGGCCCATGACTTGAAAGTCTGAGATCTTCACAGATAAGAAAAGCTTTGCAGTTATATGAATATTCCATTTTCCTTTATTCAGCATGCAAGAGTGAAAAACAAGCAGGTTAGTTCTGAATAAGTTCTAAACTTTTAAACTTTTACTAAGAAGAAAAATTCAAAATATATAATTAAACTCCTTGAAATACAATGGTTTTCTGCACTGCCGCTAAGAAGCTTTTTTAAGAGCCATAATGTAGGTTAAAAGAATTGTATTATTACTGCTTCCTTGAATTCTCAATATGTGCTTGGTCTGGAAACTAAAACATTGCTGCATGTCTTTTAATTTTTCTTTGTCCTTTATAGAGTCTTTTGTGTTCCACATACCGTACAAAACACTGATATGGTTTGCTTTGAAAAATCTCTATAGGACATTGCAATGTCCTATTGTTTAAGTACAGATATTTCATGGATTTGCTTGTAATATTTCTTCTGGCTGTGGTCTTGCCTGTTTTCACAAAGTTAAATATCATTGTTATGTACCATTTTATTTATTTATTAACCATTCACACAGCAGCGATGAAAAATGCTGGAGATAACTGCTCTTTTAAGTCTAACAAGTCCAGAAGAAAAGCATGCAGTTCCTTTTGTTTCATTGTACAAAAGATCTGATCTAAAGCAAGGATATTCAATAATGAAGCCATAGATTTCCTAGAGTGGTTTGGGAAGGTTGAAATCAGAGGCAGGATGAATGCACAATAGAATGGTTCTATGGTGAAAGTCAATGGTATGAATCAGGTGAATATCTGTAGCTTAAGTATTGTTGAGAAAAGCCAAAAATCAGGCCAACATCAGAAAATCGCAAATAGGTTTAGTCAAAAAGAAAAATAACTGACATTTATTTTAGCAGCATAAAATGCTAAAGATTGAAACACTAAGGTTTTATTTAACACCTTAGAGATAAAGATTATCATATTGATAGCTATGATGTAACCTTTCAGTAACTGGAAGGACTGGCAATCTCTTGCCACAATTAGCAGCCATATTTGGGCTCTGAATTATGTTGTTCACCCATTTCTCCTGACAGGTTCTTCACCTTTTCCAGTGAATCCAAGTGAATCAATTGGATTCACTTCATGGTGAGAAAGGCTGCAAGATGTTTACTTTAGTTGGTACAGATAATGAACCCGCAAGTAGATTCATTTTTATAAGCATGTATCAACAGCTGCAGTTTTTCTATTCTTTATAGGGCAGCAAAGTCTGGAGGTTTTAAAAAAAAAGTGGGGGGAGGGCCATAGTTGGAAAGAAGCAGAAATGTTAGAGCCATTGATCTGTAATCAATTGTTTATAATTCAGTCATACCACATTTGTCCATACTCACCGTATTATAAAGTTATCCGTATTCTCTGGATAACTTTATGTTGTTCTAGTAATACCCTGTTTCCCCGAAAATAAGACATCCCCTGATAATAAGCCCAATTGGGCTTTTGAGAGTGTGCGCTAAAATAAGCCTCCCCCTGAATATAAGCCCTCCCTGAAAATATTTAAACACAGAGCTGGAAATTAGGTAAGACGACAACAACAGCCCCATCTTACTTCACGTGCCCCAAAATAATAAGACCTCCCTGAAAGGCCAAGCGCTTATTTCGGGATTAAAAAAAATATAAAACAGGGTCTTATTTTCAGGAAAACATGGTACTTTTAGAGTTCAACCTAATCACACATCTTTGTTGGTCTTTGAGTATTATCACTTGTCTCTTTGTATCTCTGTCCCACCTAATGTGTTAGGATGGCTTAATCCTTTTCATGTTTCCTGGTTCTAATAATCCAGATTTAGTCCCGGTTTAGAATATCTGCTTCTGTAATGAAAGACAACAAGGTTCAAATGTGGATTCGTTCTAAAAAGTAATTTATCTTATTATCTCAATCTTCTTTAGTCTTTTGGTACTGTTCCTTGTCTGTAATTGGTTTCAAAAGTATACATTTGAATGAAAACTATCAGAGGGTTCCAGTTATGGTATGAAGAAAGGAAAATTTGGCTCAGATTCTAATACTGGGTTTTGGAAAATTGCATTCTAATCTGAACTGATTCAAGATGGTTGTACTTGGTTCTTGTGGTCTCTTCCTGGAGACATTTATGACCTATCCTACTGTAGATACCTACCTTCAGCTCAGCTTTGATGCAGGTTTTCCTGGCATATAATGGAATAGGGTAGGAATAGTAGTATTAAAAAATGGAGGAATAGAAGAAGGAGAAAGAAGAAAATGATATGGTTATATGGATCCTTTCAGGGAGTCATCATTTTCATTCCAGTGACAGAAAGAATGCTCTCAAGTATTTATATATTAAGTGTTAATTTAACATCTGAGAATGAATGAATATGTTGAAAATTATCTGCATAAACAAATATGTAGCAAACAGTAATATTTGCACTGGGAAGAATAAATGAATAACTAAAGTCTTCCTTATAATTTAGTCATAAAGCTTTCCCTTTGGAGCAATGATTTGCAATTTAGAAGCTCTTGTAGAAATAAATCTTCTAGATAGGGACATTTTAAGAAAACTTATTGGTTTCAGATGATTCTGAATGTTCATTTGTTTAAAGAACAGCCATATCTTGAAGCTTTCTTGAAGCTTTCTTGTCATTGTCAAAAAAATAAGAAATGTATGGGAGACAGAAAATGAGCCATCAAGTATAATTGAATTTACGTATGTGAAAAATGTGAGCACACTATATTTAGGCTTTCCCTCTGATTTCATGGAAATGTTTATAAGTCATATTTCTTTTTTGATCTATGTCAGGTGGAGGCATTAAGAAAATTGGATGAAAAATGTCTTCTTCATATTGTCCTAAATTCTTAAAAAAAACTTGGCAAAAAATATATAAAAATATAGAAATATCCAATGTCTAATGTATGACTAAGAGTTTTTGTAATATGTGATTTCTTTAAATTTGCAAAACCGTAATTTTTCTATTTTAATAGACTTTGTAGATTAAAAAAAAAAACTCTTCAAATGTTTCAGCTGATATCTTTCCCCATAATTATTTGTTCTACATTGACAGTTTAAGTCAAAACCAGTTATTACTATGACATCCCTGGTTTTCTAAATTAATTGAGCAGTACTTTCATTGGAACTGTAAATCATTATTTCATAAAGGCAACACTTTCTGTTTCCAGCCCTTTATAGATTTCAGGAAATGAGCAAGATATTGAGGAAAATAATATTCTATGAAAATCCAACTCATAAATCTATAATTGTCTTGTCATCAGTCTTATAAATGAATCTCTTAAACACATTAGTCATATGAGTTTTGAGGGCAGAGGTGTTTGCTTCTTTTCTTTCAGAAAAAAGAAAACTTTCATAACTTTACTTGACATTCCTTTGTGGGGTGGGAAAATCAATTTTAGTGTAATTTTTAGAGATATTATAAGTAATGGTACAGAAATCTTCCCGAATCAACATTTTAATGAACATTTATTAAATATCCACACCAACATTATGCCTGGAACACCAAGATAAACAAGTGGATTGCTTTATTATTTAGCAATAATAATTCTATATAAATTTATAATGCAAAATAAAGTATTTACAGAAGTAGAATTGGAAAAACTTCAAAGTCTACCCAGTGCAAAGAAAAACCTTGCTAGAAGTAGTTCAGACTGTAGAGGCAAAGCAGGGAGAACCAGCAGTACAGGAAGCCGGCAGAGCTATTGAATTGTTTTTCTTTCCAAACCAGGCATCGTCTCCTTGACCCTCTTCTCAGAAAGAGCAAAGTCATCTAACAAAAGAAGAAAAATTGAAAAAAGGAATAATTGATAGCTAGCACAAATATTAAAAGATGCCAACACAATAATATCAAATGTAAGCACCAGCTCACTGTAAGAAACAAACCAACTAATATAGAGCATGGCTTATTCAGTTTTAACTGAATAATGTTGTTGTTGTTGTTGATGATGATGATGATGATGATGATTATTTTGGGATGCAAAATCAGCAAACAAAAAGAAAAGTCAAACAGTGCACCACCAAAATGGAAGAGCAGGCTGGAAAATACAATAGCATACAAACAAGCTAGAAAAGATGAAAGAAAAGAAGCTGAAGAACAGGAGGATTAAAAAAAATACCTGATTAAGAAATATAACCTAGGAAAAAAGAGAAGATTAAGGAAGCACTGGAAATAATAAAGCAGCAAATAACAGCTAGTCAAGAAAATTAGCAGACATGAAGCTCAACTTATCCTACTTAGGTGGGCATAGAATATTGCAAGTATACCAGACAGTTCAAGAAGAAAAAAGGCCATTGGAAGAATATCTGAAGACACATGGCGAGAAACTTGCTTAACGCATTGTAAGCCACCCTGAGTCTCCGGAGAAGGGCGGCATATAAATAAAATAAAATAAAAAGTATAACATGGCCAATACATCAAAAATAAAAAAGAAGACAAAGCTGATAACAATAAGACTTAGCAATAGCTAAAAATAGGAAAGTTGAAGAAAAAGATAGAGAAGCTAATTCTGTCTGCACAAGACCAAACCTTAAAAACAAAGGCATACAAAGCCAGAATTGAGAAGACAGAGAGCAAATGCTGTCTCTGTAAAGAAGAAACAGGGTCCACATAATATCCTGGACTTAACAATTGTTGATAAGAAAGTCAACCTGTCTGGATCATGGACAGTAGACAGTAGAACAGAAGAGAAAGAATTGGGAAAATCACAAAATACAAAAACTTACAAATAGAAGTAGAATGACTATGACAAAAGAAAGCAAAGAATGCCTTGGGTCTAGTCTGAAAACATCTGGAGAACCACTTGAACACCATCAGCATTAATAAAATCACCATAGTCAATTACAAAAGGCAGCTTTACTTGAAATAGCTTACATTCTGTGAATATACTTTAACATCATCAAACCACAACATCTGCTTATCTCAGATCCTTGGGAAGGACTCAGTAGTTAGACAAAAATGTCAAATTCAGTCCAAAACATTTAGCTGTGTGACCAACAATAAAATATCATCTAAGAGTTCTTGATGCCATAAACCAAAGCAAGTCAGTCACCCTTGTCCTCCACTATCTCCTGAAGTTTGCTCAAATTCAAATTCATTGCACTGATGACACTATATAACTATCTCATCGTCTGACATCCCCTTCTTTTGCCTTCAGTCTTTCCTAATCTTTCCCAACATCATTTTCCAGTGAGTCCTCTCTTCTCATTTAGTAGCCAAAGTACAGGTAGTCCTCAACTTACAATCACAATTGAGCCCAAAATTTATGTTGTTAAGTGAGGAATTGGCTAAGTGAGTTTTGTCCCATTGTATGACTTTTCTTGCCACAACTTCAGTGAATCACTGCAGTTATTAAATTAATAACACGGTTGTTAAGTGAATCTGGTTTCCCCATTGACTTTGCTTGTCAGAAGATTGCAAAAGGAGATCACATGACTATGTGACATTGCAACTGTCATAAATGTGAGTCAGTTGTCAAGCATCCAAATGAAAATCACATGACCATGGGGACGCTACAATGGTCATAAGTCATTTTTTTCAGTTCCATTGTAATTTTGAATGGTCACTAAATCAATTCTTGTAAGTTGAGGACTATTTATGTTTGAGTTTCAGTATCTGTTGGTATCTGTCCTTCCAAAGAACAATCCTTTAAGATTGGCTGATTTAATCTCCTTGCTGGTCCAAAGGAGTCTCAAGAATCTTCTCCAACATCACAATTTGAAAGCATCAATTCTTTGGTGATCAGCTTTCCTTATGGTCCAAGTCTCATAGCCATACATTACTATTGGGAAAAACATAGCTTTGATTGCATGAACCTTTGTCAGCAAGATGATGTATTTGGTTTTTAATGCGCTGTTTAGGTTTACCATAGCTTTCCTCCCAAAAGTCTTTTAATTCCATGGCTATAGTCACCATCTGAAGTGATCTTGGATTAAACAAGAATAACAAGCATCAATATTTGGCCTGACATCCTGTAGAGGATAATTCATTTGAAAATATAGATACCACCGAAGAGAACATGTACTTTGGTGTCACCTAGTATCAATTCATAAATTGTGATATGAAATGCTCAATGACAAGGGTGTCAAACTCGCGGCGTCATGTTGTTGTCATGTGATGTATTGAGACTTCCCCCCTTCGCTAAACTGGTGTGGGAGTGGCCACTGCATGACACATCTGGGCCACAGGCCGTGAGTTTGACACCCCTGCTCTATGAGATAGTATTTCTCCTGAAGATCATGGATGCTGGAGAGATGAGTTAACTGAAGATGTTTTTAAAGTAGATTGATTATTTTTAGAAGCAGTGGATTTTATATAAGTTCAAACAACCCTGTTTGTTGAATGTTGGTTGACAGAATCAAGATTTTTCTATCCTGATGATTGATCCAATTATATACTTTAATCTATATCAGTGTGAGAAAGAAAGTTATATATTTATTCAATTGGAGACATTTATGATAGTAAATTGGCTTGAATCATGGAATGTTTTATATGAAAATGACATTGAAAGTTTCTTGCTGATTTATTAAAGTAGTATAAAATGGAATTAAAGCATGCATGAGAATAAATTCAATAATTAGTTTAATATTGGAATAGGAATAAGACAAAATGTACATTGTCACCTTGGTATTTATGCAATCCTTATTATTCTGCTATTGGTATATGTTGCAAATGTACCTGCATTTTTGTATGCAGATAATGATGTTGGCTGAGAACCAACTTTTATTATTTGCCTGTTGGATAGATTGTATAATGTAGGGAGCACAGATCTGAAAATTAATATATCAAACATCAAGGTAGCTGTGTTTGATAGGGAAAATAGAAATAAAAAACTGCAAGTAATTCAGAAACACAAAAACACTAAGATAAGTAGAAGAATTTATACACCTTGATGTAATGTTTATTAAGATTTGAGAAATATTAAGATGTCATATGCTAGTGAAAAGCAAATATGTGACCTGCTGAAAAGAATATATTTGCAAAAAGGAGCAAAAATACTTTGTTATACGTAAGTGAGAATTGCAAAGTGAGTAATACAAATTGAATGTTGTGAATGAATTACTTAACTCATCAAACAAGAGACAGAGCCATCTTCATTCATAAAGTGAAAAGAGGTAGAATCAATAACAAACGGATGTTGAAAGAATGTCTTTTTAATACAAACGTAAGTCATTAGTATAGAAGATATACATTAAAGTAATTTGGTCATTTATTTATTTTATTATTTATATTTATATACCGCCCTTCTCCTAAAGGACTCAGGGCAGTGTACAGCCATATAGCAGTATACATAGTATTTGCTGTGTTAATAAAGTATTCAGATAGAAAATATGATAGATTAATCAAAATTTTAAAAAGACCTAATTCAATATAAATTGAATACTACACTGTTAGCTTCTTCTTATAATAAGTATATTATATTATTGTCTTTGATATTAAGCTCTCTGTCTGAGTCTGTCTGTCTGTCTGTCTGTCTGTCTGTCTGTCTGTCTGTCTGTCTGTCTATCTATCTATCTATCATCTATCTTCTATCTATCTATCTATCTATCTATCTATCTATCTATCTATCATCTATCTTCTATCTATCTATCTATCTATCTATCTATCATAAATATAATCTATATTACATTGTATATCCTTTTCAAACTTTGCTGGAGGAAAAGTTTAATTTGACATTCTGAAACATAACATGAACTACTTTATAAGGTGCCATGGTGTTAAATACAATGCAGAATTTGTTTCTTTAAAGTGCAGTTGTTTTTTATTACATTCAGTTCTGATTGCTTTGAGCATAATACAATATAATTATTGTTAACAGCAAAGTCAGGATTTTTGAAAACACAGCTTTGGCACTTCTGAGCTTTAGACTTTTACAAAATTAATTAAGACTTTCATCTATAACCTCCAGGGTCCAGGTCTCCTGCACTTTCTGAAACTAGGCTAGCTGTAATGAAATTTTGCTTGGTAATTCATCTTTAAGCATCCTGACTTTTTAATAAAGTGATGATTCTCCACTGGTGAATTAAGAAAAGCAGTTGCAAAAGATTTCTGGGCCATTCCCCAAGATTTCACCAATGCATTTGAAAGGATGCCGCTAAATGCTTGAGGTAGACAGAGAAACCAAATTCGAGGCAGGCAGGCACTTGGTATGGCTGTAAAATAACTGGTGGCTGAAAAATTACACCCTGGAATATGTCATCAGTCATGAGAAAATCCATGGTTAAAATAAACTATTATTTTCTACCTTTAATCCACTTCTTGACATTCTGTGAAATGATTTAGAGAAGGTAATAAGTTCTTGCTTTTTTCTCCTCCAGACTTAGTTTCAAAGTATACGATGTCCAAAACACCAATGGATTTTTTGTGGACCTTCAAGAGAGGATTGAAAAGTTTGCCCTTCTAGGGAAAATTTTAATCTTACAAGTTTAGAGTTGTCCAAAAGAGGGGGAAAAAGACCTGAAGGGCTTTTCTTTTTTTAAATCAAGTGTTTGACAGCAGGAAGAAATGCAAAACTTCATAAATATTAGCTTTCCTATGTACATTCTCCCTAATAATGGAACTGGGGACATTATGTTTTATTTATAACTGACATAATAAAAGAACAGTTTTGCACCAAAGACAAGTTATTCCTCTGAAATGAGTATGGCTTGGATAAAGCCACCAATAACCAATAATTCAAATGACAGGGCAACAGTTTGAACATGTAAACATAGAAATAGACCTCCAGAACTATCAATTGCAGCTTTGGACTTTGGTATAGCATTACAAATCAGCATCTTCGCTTCTGAGTCACAACCTACAGAAGTGGAGGTTATTCTCCTAGCACAAATCCCTAAGAAAAACATATTAGGCCCCAGGACAGGATTTCTACTAGCCCTATAACCACTTTTATTGATGAAGGCACAAGTGGCTTTGAAGGTAAGATGCGTGATTTTCTAGCCCTAATGTGATGGACTTCAATAACACAGGGGTTTCCCAGGAAGTAGGGAACTCCTTCCAGGGAGTGGGAGGGAGTGGGTGAGACAAGAGACAACACAGTCTGTAGATGGATCATGGAGAGTGGAAGATTTTTAGGATAGCCTCTATCTAGAATCTCTAAGGATATATTAATAAGGTTAGAGTAGTATAGGTTTAGTCCTGCAAAAATTCCGTATATATGAGCTAAGCAAATAAAGAACTAAACTTTTGCTGGATATTGTTCTATGTCATTTTTGTACCAAACCTGACATCTAGCAAACCACCAATTATGGTTATTCTTGCACAGGGTTCATCTATGCACTTTAACCTCAAGTCAGAGCTATTATAATGCACAGTATGTGGGACCCCCACTGGAATTATCCTGGAAGCTGAAGGTCATAACCTATTGCAACATCTCACGAAGGCTGCTTATTTGCTATGGAGCAAAATTCAGATGGTAAAGTTTTAATATACAAAGTTTCGTATTCCTTAGGATTTGGATAGATAAAGGAACACATGTACTTATGCATTAGTTATCAATGAGAATTTAGTGGGATGGTCTCTTGAGGATGTAATATTTGCCAAAGGTTTGATATAGAATATGTCAATCTGAAAAAAAAGAAGACTTTCTTAAACAAGCATTCTGGATGGAGAATTCCATCTGCATAGATACAATTTTGTGCCATCTTTATATCAGTGGTGGGTTTCAAAAATGTTTTCTACCAGTTCTATGGGTGTGGCTTGGTGGGTGTGGCATGGCTTGGTGAGCGTGGCTTGGTGGGCATGGCAGGGGAAGGATGCTGCAAAATCCCCTTTTCCTCCTGATCAGCTGGGACTTGGGAGGCAGAGAATAGGTGGGGATGGGGCCAGTCAGAATTTAATACCGGTTCTCCGAACTACTCAAAATTTCCGCTGCCGGATCTCCAGAACTGGTGAAACCCACCTCTGCTTTATATATATGTCCACTAGTGCTTTTGATAAAACTATCTTGTTCTGCTTTCTGATTTGGCCTCATGTTATGGTTTACCATGGTTTAAAGATATTAATGGTTTCAGGCACATTAATGCTAGGTAACTTTATTGAATAATTCATTTTTATGTTTACATTGGTTTTAATTACAAGAAGCTGCTCTTAATCGTTCCTGCTTTGAGGTCTATGTTGTTGCTGTTGTTTTTGTTTTGTTTTTTTCCTAATTGAGAAGCAGGTTAACATTTCCATAAATAAAAGTCCTTGTTGGGTAACATTGCATGGTAATCTTTTTTTAATGGGATACAAAAAAAAATAAAATCCCCATAGACTCTTTTAAGTTGTGTAGGTGTTGGCGTTTTTCTTGAATTTCACAACACATTGCAATAAATAAACAAGCAAATAAATAAATAGAATGGTAGCCTTGTGTTGTGCCAAGGACTAATAGTATCAGAAGACAAATTATTGGGAATGCTTTGGCAGCTGGATTATTAAAATGTTGGTTGTCAAGTGCAATGAACTCTGCAAGAGCAAGGCTGAAACAGATGAAATGTCAGTTTCAGATCATTAATCCTAGTAATTGGGCAGTTCTGACAAGTTCATCTGATAGAAATAATTATATTTGTAAGTTGACCCATTCAAAATATGGTTAGAACACAAGAAAGAAACATGATTATTTATTAGTTCTTTCAAATATGTTGTACGCAAAACAATGATGGAAATTCAGACACATTCAGATTCAGTCTTCTGCATTTGTCAACACCATAAAAATGTTAATGTAATAGAGTTCCATTATAGGCATTGGCAAAATATCGGTAAAACAGTTTCATGTATATGTTGGAGCTGATCTATAGAGCTTCTGTTTTCAACACAGCAGCTAGACCTGAGAAGCTTCCCCAGTGGATCTTTCAGCAGTGTCTTCCCTCTTCCCTTCCACATTTTGCAATATTTGCATAAAGTTGTTGTTGCTGCTGCTGCTGTCCTCCCTCTCCACCCCCTTCCCCAAACAACCCATTGGACCTCCTCACTGGTGAAGCTTGACGCTTAATATCTACACTGGCTGATGTTCAATGCTCAAATTCAAATTTCTCCCCTCCCCACTCCCAAGTTTCTTCATGTGGTATGGGAAGCTCTTTTCTCTACTTCCCTCTTCCTCATGAGTAGTCTTTTTGTCTCCCTCCCTTAGTTTGAAAACTGTCTCTTGTCTTCCTTAATTTCTTCAACTGCCTCCTACTCTAAGCTAACTATTCCCATTTCTTTCTCCTATTTTTTATATTTAATTTTTTATTAGCATTCTTAAACAAGACTATAAAAGCTAATGTAGATTAAAGGAAGGAAAAAAGGGAGGGAGCGAGGAAAGAGGAGGAGCAGGAGAAGAAGGAGGAGGAGGAAGGAAGGAAGGAAGGAAGGAAGGAAGGAAGGAAGGAAGATAAAGACAGAGACGTAGCTTTCAACATTTTTGACAAGTTATAAATATACTGTGACCTCTCTTTCATTTGGCTCTTCTTTCTATAACCTATCCTGTCTAATCATCAAAAACCATAAGCCACATGATTTTTTTTTCATTTTTATGCAAAAAGTCCCTAAGAAGTTTCTAGTCTCCAATAAATGTACATAATGTTTTTCCTCTAATCAAAGAAGTTAATTTATCAATTTGAGGAAAATCTGTCAATTTCACCAACCATTTCTCCATAATGGGTGTATCAAATCTTCCCAATCTGGCTGCAGTAATCATATACTGAAATAATCTTCCTTGGCTTTTATTTCCCTCTAATTGTTTATCCGTTAATCCTAAAAGGAAAAATTCCAGCTTCAATTGAACACTTTAAAATCCTTTGTATTAAAGTATATATTTGGATCCAATTATTTTTTTTATTTTTTTACATAATTACTGAGCATGATAAAATGCCCCTTCCCATTTCCAGCATACATTTGAAGTGTCTTTATA
Source organism: Stegonotus admiraltiensis (assembly GCA_032468215.1). NCBI lineage: Eukaryota > Metazoa > Chordata > Lepidosauria > Squamata > Colubridae > Stegonotus > Stegonotus admiraltiensis. Next base: position 179,266 of record JANHZT010006585.1, on the reverse strand, counting down.
AATTTAGATAATTTATCTGGCATCATGTATCTATACATCATTTTCTTTCTTCTCTTTTTTCCTAGACATTGCTTTCAAGTTAAACCTCTGGTTTCTTTCCTCCTCCCCTTCCCCTATGTATATATACATATATATCTAAGTACATCTGTCTATGACTGAGACTGCTTGCATAACTTTTGACACCTTTTCAAAGTCTTGAGTTTTGTTTCTTCCAATCACCATTCTAGACAAACTCCCAATCCAATTCTGATTTCTTGTGAGCTACGTGCTATCTTCCAGCAGCTCCTGTATCTTGTATCATCTTGTGATTTATTTCCCTCTCTTTCCCTTAAGCTCTCCAAGGATCCCTTTTTCTCTCCTGTTATCTCCGTCCAATTATAGACTTGTGCAACCAGTTCTTTAGCACCAAGTTAAGATTTTTCATGGCAAATCTCCTGCCAGTTTGCATCAGACTGATTTCTTTTCCAATTCTATTGTAACCTTCCAGATTAATGTACTGCATTTATCACATCCATCCTCACCACCATTTGCAGAACTGTGGTTTGAATTGGTGGCAGTGGCGGGCTGAGTTCCCCCACCCCACCTCATATAGGACAGAGAGAGAAAAAAGGAGAATTTCAAAATTCTCTTTGTGTGCAAGTTTAGTGACAGCTGCCCTATCTCTTCATGTACACAGATAAAAAACCCAAGAATGTTGGCTAAATCTGGAGCCCTCCTTTAAATGACAGCAACTGGCACAACATCTCTTCTCATCAGAAATTCTAGAAGAATTTATCCTCGGAGAAATCTACTAAATGAGAATTTCTAAAGGCCTTTTACATACAGCTCTATGTGTGATTATCATCTGTCACATTTTGTGTAATCATTTGCAGTGTCCACCCATGCTGACAGCTTGCTGTATATGCTAATTTGTGCAAGCATGAAATATTACAGGTCATTTTCATACCAAAGCACTTGGGTGACATTCACATAGGGATTTTGATGTTTGAATTGGCATTATGACATTTCTATCCATGTAGCAATTTGGGGATAATTACCAGTTGACCATCATGATGCATTCGATACTGCACAATGGAGTTCTTTTGCTGTTTCTTTGTCTTGACGTGCCCTAGAGTTTGTCAGTCTGTAACTATCTGATAATGGAAAGACAGAACTGCAGGCATTTATATTTTCAATACCCTGTTGCCATGACAACATGGAAGGGGCAACCTTTCTCTAGTGTAATGACAATACACACAAAAATAACCACAATACTATAAGAATGCAAGCCAGTTTGGCTCATTAAAAGTGTTTATTTAGGTTTCAATAGCCAAATCAAATTGTTCACCATTGCTGGAGCAACAGTCCCATCTGATAGCACTGGTGGAATTTGCAGGAACAAAATATGGCTAAATTAGAATAAATGACTTGGTTCTGTCCCATGCCAACATTAAAATTCCCAAAAGAAGTTGGCTTGTACAGAATGGCAGTCAAATATTTATTCTATAAAGGTTTACGAGTTTGTGTGCACACAAGCTCCTTCACTATAATAGAAATGTATGAATCAGTCTAGTTTGAAAAATTCCTTATGATTTTTTTCCCCTGCATTTCTGATAGGTTGGGGAAAAAAGTTTTCCCCATATTCTATTCAGGCACTTACTTCCCTGTTGTTCTATAAAGCAGAGGTTTTCTCTAGCAGCCCAGGGACCAAGGTGTTATCAAAAGATGGTCACATTTTTCTATATACTTTCTGACAGCATCATTTAATTTTTATACATTTTGTATTCTGATTGTTTTTACTGAATTTGTAACATAAGCCACCTTACTTGATAACTGTATAAATAATAATATATCCGTGCAGAGGTGTTGACAGGCTCTACGTGCCAAGGAAAATACAGTAGGCGGGCATGGAACAATACAAATACAGAGACAGTTGAAGAAAAAGAATTGACATTGGAAGAATATCTGAAGAATAGTGAAGATGATGTGTTGACGCTAGTATACTACAAAGGCTTACTGGATAGTGGAGACTCCAAATTTACCTTTAAGAAAGACCAATGAATTGAGAAGATAGCAACAGAGAGCAAGTGCCATCTCTGCAAAGAAGCTGAAGAAACAGTGGACTATCTAGTCCACTGTTTCTTCAGCTTCTTTGTAGAGGTGGCACTTGCTGTCTGTTGTAAGTAGTCCTCGATTTACGACCACAATTGAGCCTAAAATTTTGGTTGCTAAGTGAGACAGTTGTTAAGTGAGTTTTGGCCCACATTACAACCTTTAACAACCATGGTTGTTAAATTAGTAACATGGTTGTTAAGTCAATCTGGCTTGCCATTGATTTTGTTTGTGAGGCAGCTGCCAAGCCCCTGGATTTTGATTGAGTGACAATGGAAATTCTTCAGCAGTCATAAGTGGGAAAAAATTGTCATAAGTCAGTTTTTTTCAATGCTGCTGTAACTTTGAAGAGGCAGTGTTGTGAGTTGAGGACTAACTATTGTTAGCTGTTCCAAGAAGATCACACAGGCTGAGTATAAACAATGGCATCACAAAGTAGCAACAGTGAATTTTTTCTTTTAAAAAAAAGAGTCACAAAAAGCATGGGAGAGAAGTCAGAACAAAACCAGTCTTGGAGCCATGGGACCTATTGTAACTGCAACTTTTGGGAACTATCCAAAGGAAGGGGGAAGAAATGACCAGTCCTTCTAACCCATTCAAGTCATGTTTTCTGCTGTGATGGCAATCTGATTTTATCCAATACCCTATAATTTTTATTTCATTACATTAAAAAGAACCTAGTGCATATCTGACTATGTTGCTCCTAATTTTAGCTTCTATTCTTATAGAAGTGGATTCACTAATGATATCTAGCTAGCTGTCCATTATTTCAGCAAGGCATCTTAATGCTCTGTTGCATTTCAGGTTCCATCCCACTGAATAGTATTTCAGTTTATTTTACCGGAGTGACATTACCCCTCATATTTAAAGGATGAATGATTCTCAGTTTGTGCCTTCCAGTACACATTTAAATTATGGTCTATCTAGTTATCTTGACAGACCATTTTCTATCTTTGAGGATGTTATTTATTTTGGGGATTTTTTGTAGATTAATTATTATGATTTTAATAAAGGCAGTCATAGTTTATTATTCAAAACTTGATTCATTGCTCACTTCATGAACTTTGAATTAAGGCTATAGACTTATAAACTATCCAATCTTAACAGCTAATTCCAAATCTAAGGTAAAGGTAAAGGTTGCCCTGTCCAGTTGTGATGCTCAGGAGTAATGCTCATCTCAGTTTCTTGACTGAGGGAGTCAGCGTTGTCTGAAGACATTTTCTGTGGTCGTGTGACCAGCTTGGCTATACATCAAAGGCTCATGAAACATTGTTACCTTCCTACCAAAGTGGTACCTATTTATCTACTCACATTTGCATGCTTTCAAACTGCTGGGTGGGAAGGAGCTGGGGCAGGAATGGGAGCTCACCCCATTGCATGGTGCTCAGGTCTTGAACCCAAGCTGTCAGCTTTCTGGCTGACAAACTCAGCATCTTTAACTGCTAAGCCATCATGCTCCTTTAATTCCAGTCTAATTCATGCCAAATGACAGTGAAGTCTATGTCACTCTCAAAAGGTCACATATACATTCATGAACTTAATTTTCCATTCCCTAACTTGATAATTCCCAATCTGTAATTCAGACCAATTAGTCTTTGCTCATAACCATTATGTTCAAGTGAGGGAGAATAGTGGTGAATCACTTAATCCTCAAGGTACTCAGTCTAAAAGAGGTAATTCCATACTTTGCTACAATCATTAACAACTTATTCTCCACCAAGGAGATCACATGGCTTTACCCTTGAGCTGGGTGAAGACTATTTGAAGTTCTACATCCTGTCAGTTATCTATCAGACTTTTCTCGAATACCTCCAGGGAAGGAACCTTGCCACTTTCTATAGTAGTGTGTTCGTTATGAATCGGTTCTTAACATAGGGAATTTTATCCTGCTGTTTAGCTAAAATCTGCTTTCCTACAATTTCTACCCATTATAATGTTGCTTCTGCCCTTTGGAGCTGCAGAGAATAATGTTGCTTCATCTTCTTTGCAATTGCCTTTCAGATATCTGAAAACCACCGTTAGACTCCATAGTCTTCATTCTTTGGGTTTGACATAGTTATTTCTAACATTTCATGTAGGATTTTGTTTCTATACTTCTCATCATTTTCCTCACTGATCTGTGCCTTTTGTCCTGTTTTCTGATGTTATTTTTAAAATGTGTTGACCCAAACTGGATGTGATATTTCAGACAGAAACTGAACAATGTAAAGTACACACTGAAACTTTTATATCTTGTGGTCTGGATGCTATATTTAAATTTATGCATCTAAAGTTTGCATTTTGAAAGGCAGCTCTATTGAACAATTCATATTGTTTATGGTTATTCAGAGCATTCTATAATCGAGTTTAACATTTGGCAGGAATGGTAGGAATTATAATGTTGATGAAACTATGACATACATGTGGAAACTATGACATAATGTGGAGTTTGTTTTTCCCCACTAAATTCTAAGTACCGTATTTTTTGAAGTATAAGACGCACCGGAGTATAAGACGCACCTACCTTTTTTGGTGAGGAGAAGAAGAAAAAGAAATCTCGCTCTGCCTCTGCCTCTGAGCAATTTTGCCTCCTTGCAGCAAACAGCCTGCTTTACTTTCTTTTTCATTTTCAGCATAGCTTGATTAGCACAAGGGGGAAAAAAACCCTGCTCTAGCAATTTACCTCTCTGCAGCAAGCAGCAGAGCCCTGCAAAACAGCTGAGAGCAAATCAGCTGAGAGTCGGGAGGCCGATCCAATCAACTTG
>JANHZT010006585.1:65862-76324 GCA_032468215.1 Stegonotus admiraltiensis | reverse complement strand
CTTCCCCCAGGAGTGGGGAGGGAATGGGGATTTTGCAGTATCTTCCCCTGCCATGCCCACCAAGCCACACCCACCAAGCCACACACCCACAGAACTGGTAGTAAAAAAAATTGGATTTCACCACTGCTATGTAGAATAGAATAGAATAGAATAATTTTATTTATAGGCTTTTATAGGTAACAATCAGCACCTTGAGTTGCACTTGTAAGCAAAGTGACAACCAGTGCAGCTTGTGAAATAGAGGTTTATGAACATACACATATCTGGTGTAGATAATTTGATGCCATTCCAAAATTTAATGACTCTCATTTGTCCTTTAGTCAATGTTACTCAAAATTAGAGAATTATAGTAGTGTTCCCCTGCACACGCACACACCTTCTTTATACATACACATTTATGACATCTAATCAACATAATCAAGAAAATGTTCTAGGTTGATTGCAATCTCCCTTAGCATTTGTGCAGGCCCTAGATATCTTGAACATGTGGCCAATTGTGCTGATAGGGGAGGGCATAAACCTGGCATACTTATTGTTCTACCTTTCCCAAGAGTCATCCAAGCATTACAAGCAAATTGTATTTGCTCAAGTACATTAAAGTCTTGTTCTTTTTTTTTACAATGAGTAAATTAATAGTGTTAGCATTTGGCTGTTAAATTCGTTGAGGTATAAAATACAACATTCTGCTGTATTGCATTTACAAATGTCTCAGTTGCAAACATTTCCCTGTGATGTGTTAAAAGGATAATCCAGAGTGGAGTAATAATCTGATGTCCAATGAGTAGAGGAGGTCAACAGTTAAAGAGAAAAGTTTTTTTCAACAATTGTTTGATCTGTCTCACAGATACCAGAATGGAGGCTGCTACAGTACTTATAAATATGCATAGCACAATGTGCCCATTTCTCATTAGTTTACTGTAGGCTTTTGACTTGTATGGTTAAACTTTTCATTTTTTGCATACACAAATGCATTTTGTTCCGTTTACCCATCCTAGAATATCCTAACATGCATGCTAATTTATTACCTTGGTTTTTCTGTATGTCACCCTGTACGAGCTGATTATACAATCTCTTTAGTATATTAATAAATACAGCTAAGCTGCTATTGCATATTATTGAATGTGTATTGAATTCTCTTCTGATGGTTTGGTTAAAAAGGAAGCATTTGAATTAAAAGATAACAGAACATTTCAGTGATGAAATAGCATTGATGAATTAGATGAATGATGAATTAGAATTGATCAGATCAAGACACTTTTATGTATTTATTGTATTGTAGATTGAATATTTATACCTTAACTGTGAGAGATACTTTTCTTTTTTCATTCAATCCAGTAACTAAATATAGCTAGGATGAAAGTTTCGACCTATCAGGCTTTGTTTTTCTAATCAAGTCTGTCCTGTCCTGTCCTGTCCTGTCCTGTCCTGTCCTGTCCTGTCCTGTCCTGTCCTGTCCTGTCCTGTCTGTCTATCATCTATCTATCTATCTATCTATCTATCTATCTATCTATCTATCTATCTATCTATCTATCTATAGAAAATTTTGCACTCTTCCCTCATAATGTTGGAAAGCATCAAAAGATTGACTTCTATACACTAACTGCTCGATTAAGATCAGCACACTAAAATTCTTGATAACAGTGGACTAAGAAGTCAATGTATCCTATCTGTATTTAATGCATTGGCATAATAACAGTAATTGGAAATAACATTAGGACAATATTTATTTAAAAAAACCTATTGATAAAGTGACAAATCTTTCATATATGTTTCTGAAATTATCTGAAACATTTCTGCTTTTCTGTTTAGCAGAAGGGCTATTAAAGTAATTTACACATGATGATTTTTTAAAATCAAATCCTATTCACAGGGTTTTTTAAAAAAAATGCAAGAGGAAAGAGGTGTTAGAAAGGAAAAGGAGAACAAACAATAACAGGACTAAGCTTTAACTCTGCAGGTGTATTTCAAAAATTTGAAGAATGCATTTTGTTTTTTGTGCTTTATATGTTTCTCTTTTATGGCTTGCACCAAAATAAAATATCTGTCTGTAAAGTCACCTGTTTTCTTAGCTAGACCTTTCACTATACAGGTTTACTGAAAGATGTGCAGGAAATTGCAGGATATTAAGAAAAATGATAAACATTAGGGTTTACTCATAACTTTACAAGACAGGAACACCTTTGTTAAAGCAGAATAAGCTGGAAACCAATAACTATTTTTGTCTGTTCACTGATACATGTTGCAATGTTATTCTTCCATTAATGGAACAGAGATGACATTCATTCTAAGAATTGGAAACCTGCACCTGCACTTGAAAACATAATTGAATAGATCGGATCAATATGCAATTGATCTTGGCCTTCTTTGATCTTACATCCTTACTAGATTACAATGTGGTAGTAAAAACAACAAAGGGCAAAATTACTTGATTAGACTTACTTTAAAACTGTAATTAAGCAACCCACAAGTTACTTGCAACCCTATGTGATCAGTGAAGCTGGTTAAAAAACAACATTATTTGAAAATTCCAGTCTGGGTATCTACAGTTGAAGCATTTTCATATCCTGTAGTATTCAGAAGGGAACAAATTGTTAGATATAGTGAATTAATGGATGAAAAGGGTGAACTTAAACCGAAGCAAGAATGAGAAGAACAAGGATTTAAGATGGATTGGTTTTCTTATTGGCAAATACGTTCTAGATATGAAGATTTTAAAGAAGGTTTTTACAATGTCATGTCTAATTTAGATAAGATATTAATGGGTTCTGATGACTATGTAATTAAAAAATTATATGGATATTTGCTAGAGGTAAAATTGGAAGAAGAACAAGTTAAAGAATCAATGATAGCATGGGGGGGAAACTTTGATTATGGTATTTATTTAGAGAAATGGCAAAAATTGTGTTCACAAAATTATAAAATGACAATGTCTACAGCATATAAGGAGAATTTGTATAAGATGTTTTACAGGTGGCATCTACCCCTGACGAGGCTAGCCAGAATGTTCAAGAACAAATTGGAGAAATGTTGGAAATGTCATCAGACTCCAGGATCATATTACCATATGTGGTGAACATGTGTAGAAGCTAAGAGATATTGGACACACGTGGTTGGAAAAAATGATAAAGACGGGCCGAATGCATCATGCACTGCCCCCACCTCACCCCCACCCCCACTTTAGTGAAGGGGAAAAAAGTCATGATACATCACGTGACAACAACTTGATGCCGGGAGTTGGACACCCCTGCTCTAAGACCTTCAGGGTCAAAACATTCAGATATGGTTTCTGTAGCTCAAGAGGAAGCCTCTATAATAAAACCATTTTTTGTTCCTCTTTTTCATTTCCAATATATGTAATAACCGGATTCTGTTTTACACACAACTTGATTCCCATCTGACCCAACTTTTTGCAGTGGTCAGATTTGTTACCAGATTGTTTTTCTGTCACCATGCGACAACCAATTCTCACACAATCTTTCACATAGTTGCAGTCTATCATTACTTAGTTAATGACCCCTTAATTCAAATGCATACTGTCCTGAACTCACATGGATTACCATACTATATGGGGAGTAGTAAGCAATACCAGATTTAGATACTGTATGTTTCCATTTCTCTTATTTTGTGCCTTAGTTTTTTACTTATTCTCTGCACTTTGCTAAGTATTGGTAATTATTCCAAAGGAAACTGCATAGGAGCAACTTTGGTAGCATTTTAGTTTGCCTGGATCATGCCTTATTAAGTGTGCTTTTCAAAAATTAAAGCTGAATATAATAATCTATGTAATTGTTTCATCAATCACAAACTTAAGTGTGACTGTTTACATTCAAACTATGCTCTGTGAAAATGTAAGATGGTTGGATACAATGACAATTTTAATTTAAGAATGAGATTCAGAGTCAACGTTGAAATTCAAAGTATAATTCAATCAATGCAGGCTATTATTATTATTATTATTATTATTATTGTTATTATTATTGTCCTGCAGCTGACAAAATGCCATTGTCTTCTTTCCAAAGATTCCAAATCTCATCAGTGTTGAAAAACTAAATATTTGATTATATAGAAATCAACCAATTACCAGGAAAAGCCAAACTAGTAACAGCTTAAATAATGATCTGGCTGAATTTATTCTGAAATATGGATCTTCAGTCTTCCTTTGCTTAACCATTTTGGATCATATAGTATAGGATTCCTTCTTTGTATCATATAGCTCATATAACATTTCTATGCACTCAATTCTATATGTTCCATTGGTGGACTTAAAAAACCCCCCATGAAGTAGAAGTGGTGCTGAGCCAACAGAATTTCTAGAGTTCACTGATAAATTACCTAAACCTGCCTCATGATCTGATTTGCCTCTTAGAACATAAAAAATGATGTTCCAGTACCTGCTATTCTATTTCGATCTCCAAGAGAACAAAGGGTGGGGGGGACTCTGGTATGGTATGCCAAAGGCCACAATATAAGTGTGTGTGTGTGTGTGTGTGTGTGTGTGTAAGAGAGAGAGAGAGAGTTTAATTTTCCTTGAGTTATTATCTGTTTTAGCATAATTATTAACGTTTATTCATAATATAATAAAAAGTATTTTATTATTTGAGAATATTTTTATGTGATCGGATTATGAGTTGCAATGGCTGCAGTGTTAGCAAATTCCCCCAGCTTGATGTCATTTGCAAATTGAACGAGTTTCCCTTCTATCCGTCATCTGGATCATTTATGATTGCATGCATAACTTTTTTTTTAGAAATAATGAAATGCATTTTTCCTAGTTTTGGTTTGGACTCCACAGTTTAACTGTATGTACCCGCAATAAGACTTACATAATCTCCAAGATTTTCAGACGGTTTTATGATGAGAAACGCTTCCACTTATTCCGGTGAACAATTGAAATTCATGACAATTGGCAGCCAAGCCTCTGCATGTAAGGTCAGGCTGTTAAAAATAATCAGAAATGTTCCATGCCACTTTTGCTTATGGACGCAGTTTGAAAATTGCTAATTTAATGAGATTTATTTCCAGGTGCATTAAAGAAATTGTCAGACATGACCTGATTCTTAGAACCCTTTGCGCACAAAGTTCCAAAGGGCCTATTGACCATTAAACAAACTGCTTATTGTCTCTATATTATATTAGATTGATTGTGTTCCCCTTTCAATCCAACCTGTCTTCCTCCTACAGCAATTCAGGGCATTGAAGCAGGGTTAGATTGATTAGGTCATCTAATCTTCTCACTTCTTCATTGCTAAATTCTTCCTGATAGAATGCAGGGCTGCTGTCTATCAATAACCCACAGCTCAATCTATCAATCAAAGAGAGAAATCAACTGGAGTTAGTTCTCTTGTTCTCTTTAACTCTTTAACAGTGTAAGCAGTTACTGGAGAAAAATCTGGGATTGTAGAAAGACAATTTTGTTGTAGAATAAAAGCCAATTCAGTGTGGTGCTTAAATGCCTTGGAATAGGATCAGGTAGACCTCAGTTTAAAAGCCGTCTGAGTGCTTTGGGCCAAAAAACCTTAGACAGGAAAGTTGAAAAATATCCAAGAACTGGGGTGACACTCATGTTACAGAACACTTTTCAGCTTCTGCCTTTAGAAAATAAATTCTGTAAGACATCTTCCTTCAATCTTCTTCAAGCAGTCTCTCTCTCTCTCTCTCTCTCTCCCCCCATCCCATTTGTTCTTTTTTTATAGAAAAAATATCTTAAATTTAAGGTCATCCCTTTTCAGGCAAATGCAGCAAAATACCTTTTAAATAAAAGTGTTTTATTTATGCTCTTTGCTGAAGCACTGGAAATGTTGAGTCAATTGTACCAAACAGCATGGTTTTTCCAAGGTATTGCTACAGTAAATATGTCAGATAACAAAAAGAATGAATTAATTTCTGCTGTGGGTCCATTTGATATTTCCTGGATAAAGTGAATAATAAAATTACATTAGACTTAATTATTAAAGTCTGCCACATATTTTTCCAATTTTCTCAAAGCTGTCAGGCAAAATGAGTAATGAAATAGCCATTGCCCAGGAAATTTTAATATGTTGTACCATTTATGCGCTCTTTAATTCCTTTGTTTTGAATTTGAGGAGTAATTCAACCAGTTGGAAGCTAAAGGTTGCTTAAATGGTAAATGTGTTAAGCATAGTGCCATTTAACTTATCTTTTCCTGGGTTTTTCTTTATTATTTTTTTTAATTCGACATAGGGCTAATCTATGAAATTCATGTGAAAATTATGAGACCTCACTTGTAGTTATAAACTCTAAAGAATAAAAAAAATCCTGTTTTTTTACACATTTTATTTATTTGTAAGATGTATGATTGTATAGTCAGCCATATCATACAAGTGACTCTAGGTGCCTTACAAGGATTGTAAACACATACACAGAATCACAAACACATCCACACAAATCTCAGAATATATAACTTTTGAATCCAAGGATAAACAATCATTCCCAGAGGAAAAACAAAACAAAACAAAAACCAGTGATAGTAGCCAACTCCATCTAACAATTTGATCCAAATATTAGCAAACAACCAAATCTTCAATACCTTGCAAAAGGCTAACAAAGTTGAGGTCATAAAAATGTATATCACAAGGCAGGTGCTGACTCTAACAAGATAATATTGTTTGATAAAAGAAACCCAGAGCATCCTCCCCTCTTAAAAAATCTTGTGAACAGAAACAATGGGAGAAAGGAAGGCCTACAAATAGTCTGACTTTGTGCCATGTGGGACATTATAAATGATAATCTTCAAGATCCAGCATGTTGAATTGCACCAGAAGTCCACTGGGAGCCAGCACAGCTTGCAGAGCTACAAAGTTATTTGAGCATAATTAGAATAAGTCCCTTATTGCTTCATTTTGGACCTGGTTGCAGCTTTCAAGTGCTCTTGAAGGGCAACCCCATGTATAGTGTCTTAAAAGTAATCCCTATAGGAGAGTATGGGAGAAAACTGTGAGCAAGACCAGTCCAGGAATGAACACAATTGGTGTGCAAGACAAACCAATACAAAAATCCCCTGGCTGTCTTCAAGCAAGAGCCAAGAGTACAGGATGATCCCCAAATGTGCACCAACCATGACTGGGGAAGCATACCCTAATGCAAAGATAGTAGATCTTCAGAGCTGGGGGGCCTTAAAAGCTACACTTATGCAGTTTTTCTAGGGTTGAGCCAAAGTCTGCTTTTTCCCATCCAGACCTTTATAACATTTAGGCACTAGAAAAAGGAATTTGACAACATCACTTGACAACAATGGCCCAGGGTCTTTATTGGGTATCATCAACATACTAATGATATAACACCCAATGGCAGTGGATGACCTCATCCATTGGTTTCATGTAGATGTTAAACAGGAATTGTGAAAGGACAGAGCGTTGACGTACCCCTCAAAGCAGGGACCTTAGTTTCAAACCCTCTTCCTCTCCAACACCAACTGGAACTGGTCCTGAGAAAAGAGAAGAACCACAATAACATGGTGTCTCCCACTCTTAGCCCTAGAAGGATGCCATGATCAATTGTATTGAAAACATCTGAGTGATGGAGAGCCAGGACGAAAACATTATCCTTATCCTGAGGCCACCAGAGAACATCAATAAATCTAATCAGTGCTGTTTCAGTACTATAACCAGGCCTGAATCCTGAGCAAAGATAGACAATCCACGTCTTCCAGGGTTCTGGAAGATACTAAATACTTATAGCTTAGAACTAAAGCTAGTCAACTAAAAAGGAAAGTTTGGAAACTGTATGAAAATTGTCCAGATCCATGGGTGCAGCATTATCTTTTAAGGAGCGGTCAGACAATTACCTCCTTCAAGGTAGATGGAAATATTCACCACTGTAAAACACCTGCCACCTCCAAGAAAACCTTAACCAACCAGGGCCTTAGCCGTACAGGGACCTAAAATACAGGATGACCTGAACAGCTCAGCATTAACTTTCATACATGTATAAGGAGTCACTCATGACCAACTTGGTTGGCTGAGTTTGCATTTCAGTGCTTTGCAGAATTGGATTGTGTCATTTTTGCCAAAATAATCATCATCATCATCAAGGTGGAGTACCTTGTTCTGAGACTCCATACTAGATATACCTGAAAGTGGCTAAAAGATAAAAAAACATCATTTCGATTTAGTAGCACCAGAGTTGCTTTTGAGAAAGCAAATGTTTCATTGAAGAATTGAGGAGAATTTTAGAGATTGAAAAAAAAAATGATTAGGCAGAGGTATTATACTGTATTGCATTAGTGCAATATATCCTACATTGGTCACACTTCCTTGTAAATGCTGAAAATCTATTATTACACTCTTGGTTTTTAGAAATCAACTTTAAAAAAATGAAATATATCCAAATAACCTATGTAGAGTCTAAACGGTGATTTACTTTTCAAGATTTTAGTATCAGGAATGACTTAATTTGAGAGTAGTATGATAAAACAAAGGAAAACATAGTAATTACTAGCATAATACCAATTATAAGTCAACATTTAAAATGTTTGATGATTGTTTCAGGCTTTCTTCAGCTGAATATATATAAAAAAATGGATTTCAGGTTAAAATAAAAAAAATGTGGAGTCAAAATATAATGGATTTTATTGATCCTACAATGGGAGAGCAATTTATTCATGTTTATTTGGTGTTAATTTATATTCTCCTTTGTAAATAGAAATGTGATACAATATCTGAAACATCCCAGGCAACAGTTAATAGCATTTTGTAACCTTCTTCTCTAGTGTAAGAAAAGTAGAACAATGAGTGAATGGATAACATGATGATTTTCAGTGCATAAGCAATTCATTTATAATTTATACTTTGATTTATTTTGAAATTATTTTTATTAAACAGTTATATTTACTTCAGTAAACATTATTCAACTAGTGTTCATGCGTGGAGAAGCTCAGTGTCCTAAATTTAAAAAACTAAATTATCTAAAGGAGAGTTAGTCTTTTTCTTATGTAAGTTGCCTTTTATAAAGGAATATGCTTTTAGAAATTTGATTTAAAAAAAATAGTAAAACAATCTGGAACAAAACAGAAAGTCATTTTAAAGAGTGTAATGTAGTTGAGTTAGGCTAAGAAACTTCTGATTTTATAGACTGGTTATCCATGTAGATAATCTTAAGGTATTCTGTTTGACAGTCATTTCTGTTAACTACGTATTTTTTTAAACTTTTTTTTCTCTTGTACAACTAGAATGTCTTTTTATTTTTAAAATACATACACAGTTATACAGAATAGTTTCTGTGCATTATGGATCCACAGAATCCAAAATAACGGATTGTCATATTTTATGTAATTGTCTATACATAAGCAACTTGTTCAGTTCAAGAAGAACTGGCCCCAGAAATTTATATTTCCAATGTTGAAGAAATAATCTCTTAGCAATAAGAAGAGCATGGAGATCCATTTCCATTCTGTGACTGTCAATTTCATTTAATATGATGTGGTTATTCATTATTTATTTATTAAATTTATATGGATGCCTAAAAGTAAGGTAACCAACTTTTTTACAATGAGAAGGAGGACACAAATAAATTGAAGAAAAAAAATATTGTAAATAAAAGAAACATTTTATTCATTGCAACAATAATACAGAATACACCATAATATGATAAATGCATAATAAAAACATATAACAATAACATTTTATATTGTAATTATGCTTTTAATTATTATATTGTAATTATGTATATGCAATGTATATTATGTATATACAATATATATTGTAATTATGCTATTAATTATTATTTAAATGAGTACTTTTCCATTGAATTATTATTTTTTGTCTCATAATCGCATCTCGCCGCACTGTACCCAGCCTTGACAAATCGTAATGTCAAATACAAATACGTCACATCACATGCAACGGATCGGATCGCATCGATCAAATATGGAGATTTACAGATTAGTCTTCAAATATCGAAAAGAAGGACATGTAGGAGGACACTTTTCGAGAGAGGACAGAACTTACAAAAGAAGGATGCTCCTCACTAAAGGAGGACAATTGGTCACCTTACTAAAAGTATTAAATCCTCTTTAAGTCAAACTATGTATCAAATGAGCTGTGGTGGTGCAATGATTAGAATGCAGCATTGCAGGCTACTTTTGCTGACTGCCAGCAGTTCGATCCTGACTGGCTCAAGGTTGACTCAGACTTCCATTCTTCTGAGGTCAGTAAAATGAGGAGCTAGATTGTTGGGGATAATATGCTGCCTCTGTAAACCGTTTAGAGAGTGTTGTAAAACACTATAAAGTGGCACATAAGTCTGAGGGCTATTGTTGTTGTTGTTGTTAGTTGCGAAGTCATGTCTGACCCATTGCGGTCCCATGGACAACATTCCTCCAGGCCTTCCTGTCCTCTACCATCCTCTGGAGTCCATTTAAGCTCAAACCTACTGCTTCAGTGACTCCATCCAGCCACCTTGTTCTCTGTCGTCCCCTTCTTCTTTTGCCCTCAATCTTTCCCAG